>JAQQAE010011244.1:0-13711 GCA_029823295.1 Pseudamia nigra | reverse complement strand
AGCGGCCCAGCCCCTTCTATATTTTTATGTATGTGGCCCTCGGTGAAAAAAGTTTGGACACCCCTGCTCTAAACTGTGTATAACAGATGGACAAACCTCTGTGGCATTGCTCATCGGTTTCTGAAAAGGCATTTGGAAGCTCAAACAAGGATCCTCTGGGCACCGTCATGCTGGCACCACTGCATGTTCACTCTGATGCAAAAATAGGAGGTGGAATATGAGTAGATTAGAGTCAAGCTGAATGAAATGGTGAAGCCTCTGGCTTGATCAAAAATGTTGTCTGTACCAAGCTGGAAATATGTTAATTTCCCCTGTA
The DNA here is from genome assembly GCA_029823295.1 of Pseudamia nigra. NCBI lineage: Eukaryota > Metazoa > Chordata > Actinopteri > Kurtiformes > Apogonidae > Pseudamia > Pseudamia nigra. The sequence goes on along the minus strand of JAQQAE010011244.1, from coordinate 13,395 downwards.
AAGGTCATTTTAACCTCTGAACATTCAGTCACTTTTGGAGCCTGCCCCCAGTAGACACTGATGGTCTTGCAGTTTTTGACACTTGTACACATACAGACAGAGAGATTTTATTGGATTGTAATATGTCTATACTTGAGGTAAATTTTATCTCAGGAGCAGAATGGATAAAATGTCTCTTCACCTTTATTTTTGCTATTGTAAATGTGTTTGCTAGACTGTCAGTCTGTTATGTGTAAAGGAACCATTGTATAGGAGGTGGGACCTTTAACATGCTGCACACGAGGAAGGATTATGAAGGAAGTGACTTGAAAGCAATGACTACCATGGAAGGACCTTTGTGTTTGAGAAACAGCTCAAGTCTGAAATTATCTAGTCTGAGAGAGGACCATGACTCTGAGGGGTTGAAACTAAGATTAACACATGAGACTGAGAGAAGACTAAGGCTAGGGACGTGCTGCACAACTTTCACAGCCGTTACCGATTTTGAAAAGACTTGGAGTGCACACTAACCCACTGGTTTCAGCAGAGTTTTTGTGACAATGGAAAGACTGGGGATCACACCTTTAACAACTGCCCCTGATGAAAGACGACACACTACATGATTTGTCAAACCAACTGAAGCCAAGTGAACACATCAAACCCTCACACAAACTCTTGCTAGAGTCACCGCGTCTCTAAGCGTGACAATTGAAAGTGTAAACAAACATGGATGATAAACATATTGCTGTTCACCATTGTTGTTTTTTATATTCCCACTACTTCCTTTTGTCTTTGTCTTCTGACACTATTTCCTGTGATCCATCTACTTTTATTCATTGGCTGTTGGTAACATCTGTTTGCAGTTAGGTTGGTAACCCAATTGTGACCAGAGGTGGCTCAAAATATTTAACATCTTTGGGTCTGTTCCCCTCACACACTTGCCGATTCGAGTCTTTTAATCATCACACAATAAGGGCGTACTCACAGTAGGTCCATTTGGCTTGAGCCGCACCAGAGCGTGTTTGCCCCACACCCCCCCACTCTCCTACTGGTCTGTGCTCACATTCCCCAGCTTAAAACCAGACGAGATACACAGCAAAAGCATTATATAATAAGCAAATATAATGACATTTTCAAAGCTTTGGTTTTGAAATAAAATTCTGAATGTTCCTCGTTCAAGAGTTCATCCACAATAATGCACTAATGGAACCTTTAATAAACAATAGTGTTGTAAATGTTATTTTCATGTCTGTCATTCTTCGTCCCGTTGAACTTCTGTGTATCAAGGCTTTTCTCCTAACATCAGGAACAAAAATATAAAAACACACACCGTAAAAAGCTACAAACTAAAATACTACCCTGTTTCCAAAAAAGTAGGGTCACTGTGTTAAATGTCAGTAAAAGCATGAATTTGCAAAACACACAAAGCACATATTAAATGAACATAACACAAAGACAATGTATTGAAATTTCACTGATTTTGAAAATTCTATGCCCATTTAGAATTTGATACCAGCAAAATGTTTCTAAAAATGTTTGGTCAGTGGTAGAAAATGACTGAAACACTTGTAACATATGTACCAAAATGCCCCGTGGAACTTCTCATAATTGATTAGGTTTAGCAGGCAACATGTTAGCAAGTTGACTAGGTAAAGATGTGAGGAACTGGACTGGTAAGCTGTGTCCCCCAAACGGTGTTAAAAGAGGTGATGCAGTTGAATGACAAACATGTTCCTGACCCAACTTTTTTGAATCAGGTTGCTGGTATCCAATTCAAATGAGCATTTACCGGTAATTAAAAACACATTTAATATGTGGTTTTTGCACTGTTTTAATGTGATATAGGATTTTAGTGCTTTTCACATTATAATCTGTCCTCTGTTTAGATTTTACTGTGACTCAACTTATTTGGAAATTGCTTTGGAATAATAAATACTAGCCTTCAGATGGTGATGTTTTGTTGAGCGAGTGTCTAATCCACTCATGTGGCCAAAGAAACTTAGATTTATCATCTCGTTAATTTAGACTTTTTAAGGTATGATGTTAGTTTTCAAGGTTTTCCCTAAAATGAGACTACTGAGGCAGTGGATGATTCAAATATTTTGTCAATTTCTATTTCAATGCTGTTTTCAATTTAGTTAAATTGAGTCGTTCATATTTCCGTCTTTGATTCATATTTCAGTCTATGCTTTAAATTTACAGTGCACCTTTTATTCCATAGATTCTTGCCAATCCGAGACATCGCTTTAACACCAGCTCCATTTATAAAAATGTGACTCTGGTGGCCTGGGACCCTGCACCGTACACAGTCAACTTACACAAGGTAGGTTTCATTTACAACCAGGTAATTACACTGCAGCACCTTTTGAAAAACAGTCACTACAAAGAAACTCCAAGGTCAGAATAAGTGACTAGTCATGTATAAAAGTTTACGAGCACAAAGAAACATCCAGACAATTGGACTAGACATTCTCTGCTTATGACACTGCCTCCTGCATCCTGTCTGCTTTCAATGACTCAGCTTTTCAACATCCAACTTCCATCTGCCCTTGACACAGCTCTAAATTGTTCTTCCATAAAAACATATAGTCCTGCATATGATTCACTGTGTTGGTTTGTAATCCAGCCTCCTCAAGGTGATAAGCGTCTCGAAACAATATACATTCTATTCCATACATTTAATAGGAAGGTCGATTTCTATTCCAAATTCTGGCACAAAAAAGGTTGCTACAGAATGGAAAATAATTTACTGTATATTTATGGAATACCTTCTTGTCAATAGCAGCACACAAATCTTGCAAGGGAGTATTTTTATACATCATATCTATAAATGTGGGGCTTTTTTAGTTATTTCACACACCAGTGCACTAGGTGTTTTGTCTCCGCAGTGAGCAGAGCTGTTGTTATTTTATGTTTTGCCACATTTGATCAGAAAGTAGTCAGAGGAGAGATAAAGAACAAGTATGGAGACATCAGCAATAATTTTCAAGAAAAGTTAGAGATTCATTGTCATCTGGACAATGGTTTTGAATAATAAACTAACATTCATAAAGAGGGGTCTCCATCCCCAATTGTTAAATAATTATTAACAATTATTTTGTTCATTTCATGCTCATTTTATTGCTTAGTTTATTCATTTTGTTAATTTCCTTGATTATTTTGTTCATTTAGTACATTTTGGATTTTTTTTCCTCATTTCAAGCTTTTTTTACTCCTCTCATTGAGCTGTGATCAAATATAACTGAATACAAGTAAAAAGTAATCTGTAAAATAACTATTCTCTGAAGCACATTTTATGGGAAAAACTACGCAAGCACATGTAAAAGAGTAAATGCAGTACTTGAGTACTACCCACCTCTGGTAATGTCTATATATATTAGTAATAGGGTAGTTTTTATATTTTGCACATTCATGTTGTTTATTTCAAATCTGCCATGTGCACCTTCAGGACGCTTTCACTACTAGTTTGGTCCAGACGTCTAAAATATCCAGTTTGATTTGAGACAAATTATGTAACCCTTTCTCATTCCGAGTGAGTTGAAATCAGTTGTTTTTGTGTGGCAGGCGGATGTGAAAAGTATACGTTTGCATTTTACATGACACTTGGCATTTTATTTACTCAAGTCTAACTTCACCTGCAGTAATCATGAAAGAAATACCCTTTGACATTGTAAAGGGAGGATGGAAACCAGATGACTTTACTAAACAGGACAGATGTCATGGTACCACCACACTCACAGACTCACACACAAGTCAAACTTAAATGGAATACTGTACTTTTGTAAAACACTACTGGGGTCAAAAGACATAGGGGATCGGTGGACAGTCTCAGAAGGAAACTTTCACAAACTCCGGCATTAATGCTGCACTCTGAGCTGATGAACACTGAGAAAAACTCAGAGATTCACTTTCAGAGTTAGTTCCGTCAAGTCTGTTCACTCTGAATTTCAGCACATTTCTAATGAATGCAAAAAAGTTTTTATCAGTGGAGATAAAGGATTGTATTGGATAATTAAAAGAGCATCCATCTTAAGTCACTGGCAACTAAGGTAAATACTGTATGCACATGCACATCCACCTGTAGGGAAAGAAACAAAAACACAAGGCATCATATAAACTCACCTTTCAGCAGACTGAATTGAAAGAACATTTTTCTTCCCTTTTAGGGAAATTCAAATGACAAGTTAAAAAAGATCAAATCAGTCACATGTTCTCAATTTTCAGTGTGTCATCAGCTGTGGTGTTGAACAGTCTGACACTGGGGATGAAGGATAGCGTTTAGTCCTGGAGTGTAGGGATGTTATTTGTCCATTGCAGCTCCTCTGTTTGGACAGAATGAGGTGAGGATGATGTTGTGGGTTGGTCATGATGTCCTCCAACTTCCATGTGCTCCTGTCCACCACAGCCACCAGGGAGTCCAGGCTCCCTCCAAACACAGATCCAGCCTTTTTAAACAAGCACTTCACATTGTTCTGTCTGATGCTGCCCCTCCAGCAGATGTATTGATAAGGTATTGAAGGCAAAACATTCAGCATTTTTCACCTATTCATAAACACGTTGTTCAACTTCAACCTCTACTAATCACAAAATAAACAAGGGAGTAAGATGATAGAATGGAGTGGCATAAGTGAAAAGAACCATGAATAAGAGAAATGAATTCTTATTTTATTTCATAGATGTTATGTTCTAAATCACCATTAAATACACTCTTATCTTTGCACATGACTGTGGGAATGACCACTGAGGATCAGAGGCTTGTGTGTGTGTGTGTGTGTGTGTGTGTGTGTGTTTGTCTGGCAATTTTCTTTGTCACAGACTCATACAACACTGTCTTGGTGAGGAGAGATGAGAGCCATGTCACTGGAGTCACAACATTTCAGGCAGACTAAGACTGATATTTATTGGTGGAAACTCACTATCGAAAAGTCCAAGCCCAAAAACACAGCAAAACAAGGGTAATATTAAAAACACTGACAGGAATACAGGCGGAAGCTACATACAGGTTAATATAACACACCACTGTGACAGATGGTCAGGATTATTTCGAGTCAATACATCATTTTCTTTATGAAAGCGTTGTGTACTGTATGTGTTACCTTTAAATGCCCCATGCAGTGAAAATCCATCATTTTTGGGATCTATGTAAAGTCAGTGATGTAAGATAAAAACAGTGAAAATATGAATTTAACTCTGTACTACTAGTCTTTAGAAATCAGCAGGATTTTTGTGATTTGTGATATCCATAAGTTATAGCCAATCATAGTCAAGCTAAAGTGCATTAGGTCTGCCCCTAAATTTTAAAACACCAAGTTACAACCAATAATTTCCAAGCTAAGATGAACAATATCCCTGAAATTTAATTTAAAAAACTGCCCATATAAAGTGCATTATTTTGTGTTTACTGTAACCTCAGGTCAGAGTCTGATCCTAGGTCAGCTTGGGAATGAGCTGTATTTCAGCTAGTGTTTCTGATTAAAAGTAAGCAGTTATGACAAGTCACATTAAAATCAAAGTATGTGTGACACAGTTATAAAGCAGTCCATGAAAAACTAAAGAAAACCAAATGAACGTGCTTTATTTTGTCACCAGCCTTATAGAAGTATTTAATAGATGCATATTAGTAACTGTCACAACACCTGAGACCTTTAAGCTTCAACACTTATGGTTGTGCATAACTGAGTTAACCTTTTTTGTACATTTGACAGTTTTTTTCTAGTAAACATTTTCAGGGGGTTGTTGTTTTGTTTACATCTTCAGTATTTTGAAAACATGCTCATCAGAGTAACATAATGTACATTCAACTTATTTAACAACACACCACTCGATTTTTGGCCAAATTTGGGAAGAGCTTTTATGAGTTTATAAAAGTAGCTGTACAAATGCATGTATGATTGCCAACATGTGGAATTTGGTCACATCTGACTGATTATTGTGAGTGGTCCTGCGTCTCAAAACACACTTTTGGGGAAGAACTCACAATCCCTTTGTCCAACCAGTCCCAAATGTCTACTCCTCTGTCAAACATATACCAACACTATAAAAAGACATCTGTAAGGATGCCACGACTGGGGTGACCTGACTGGGATCGTGCCATGGAGGCAGGACGGACCTCCAGACAAGTTGCCAGAGCAGTAAAGGCCCATCACTCCGCAATAGTGCACTAGTTAGGATATTCATTAAATTGTCATGAGGAACAATATGAGTGGTCATTTGCATGTAACACAAAATAAATGTATACTCAACACAAAGCGGTGGTGAGTATACATTTTTGAACTTTATAGGTGTGGCAACCTTTTTTACTCCTTACTACTGCAGTCATTTCATAGGTGCAGAAATTCAGTGTAGAGTATTTTCACTGATTTATTTCTGGGCCCGTGTTCTTATGTCTCCACATTCTTTTTTTTTTGTCTGTGTAATTGTTATTCAAGGAGCAGTGTGCTGCCACTATCAGAAAGATACTAGACTTTCTGCAAGCTCTGGAGTGGCCATTTAATTGCTTTAATAATTACAGTAACTTGGCAATTTAAATAATCATACCACCTTGTCTGTTAAAAATCAAATTAATGTGGACCACTTCAGTATTATGTGTTATTTGTTTGCATTTTAATAGGTTGCCTCTAAATCTGGGGTGGGCAATTCCAGGTCCAGCTGTCTCTGCCCTGCCCACTGTTGATGACCTAGATCAGGTGTGTTCAGCCAATCAGAAGCTGGAAGATACAGTGGGTGGGGCAGCGACACTAGGTAGGGAAGAGGCAGCTGGAAAACGAGCAGGATATTGGCCCTCGTTGCCCACCCCTGCTCTAAATGAATAGTGACTAATTTCCAACATTTAGTTCACTACAGGAGCAAAAGTTTTTATTGTCTTGACTTGTTACTTAAAACCTCATTCGCTGCTGGTGTATAAAGGCCAAATGCTTATGTAAACAGCTAATTAAATTTATGAATGGGTTGATGCAGAGATGTGGGTCGTTATTGTCTACTCTGTAGTGCCTTGAAGTACTCTTCTTCTTCTCCTTTGAGCTGCTCCCCTCAGGGGTCGCCACAGCGAAATACCAATAAAGTACTATAGTATGAAAAATAAAATTTGCAGCTCTGTGGCTAGTTTGTAACTATACGCCCAAACAAAGTGGCAGCAATTTTCCACTTTAACTCACTGCACCTATACTATACTTATAGTAAATAATGTGTTGCATAATTGATGCCTATAGAAAGCTAACAACATCATAGATGATTAGAGCTGTTATGAAAGGAGACTTTACATCATTCACAAAGCAGAAAAAAAATGTATTCAATAGGAAAAACATCAGTATGAGCAAACAGTGCCTTTTAGAGCAGCAGCTCTTTGAATCTCATGGTGCTGCACCAAGAGCAAATTTATCTTCACAAGGTCTTATTAGATTGTAGTGTAAGGAGTCAGTTTACATCCTCCACAGACCCCTGCTGCTTCACATCCACACTGAAGCTTTTATTTATCTAATTTTGATTCAATTAATTTAATAACATTTTATTTTCTTTTTTGGACATGCACTACCAGTGAAAAGTGGACACACCTTCTCATACAATGACGCTCCAAAGTAGCCACATTTAGCTTTGATGTCCAGTTTCCAGATTCATTCAGATTCACAAGGGAGTCTCCTGGAATGGGTTTCAATTCACAGATGTGTCTTGTCAAGAGTTAATTTGTGCCATATCTGGCCTTCTTAATGTGCCTTAGACCATCACTTCACCTACTCTTCGCCAAAGTGGAGTTACTGAAACTTCAGGACCTGGTCAACTTTAAAACTGTTCAAATCATGCACAGAATTAAGTCAAGTTTATTTCTATAGCACATTTAAAAACAACAGAGTTGACCAAAGTGCTGTACATCAGAAGTCCACTAAAATAACAATAACATCACAACAAAACACAATGTGTAACAGTAACAACAATATGAAAATGTGTTAAAATCAACTTAGATACAACAATAAAAATAAATAAATAGAACAATAAAACCGTAATAATAAAACCCATAAAAGCAATCATCTAGAGTGATGTCACACTAGGTCCAAAGGCCAAAGAGAATCAATAAGTTTTCAGTAAAGACTTAAAAGTGTGTACTGTGTGAGCTGTGTGAATGTGGAGAGGCAGGCTGTTTAGAGGCTGCTGCGGCAACGGTCCGATCACCTCTCTGGTTTAATCTGGTCCTAGGTGTGTATAAGAGCATCTGATTGGACGACTTCAGAGCTCCTGCATGCGAATAAAAGTGCAGAAGTTCGGACAGACCATTTAAAGCTGTCTTGCCAGACCATTTAAAGCCTTGAAAGTAAGAAGTAAAATCTTAAAATCAATTTTAAAATGAATAGGGAGCCAGTGGAGGGATGATACTGTAGGACCAGGGTTATGTGTTCATGTTTTTAGTGCCTGTTAACAGACAGGCTGCTGCATTTTGGACTTATTGTAGGTGGTGAATGGATTAAGAATTACTTACCAAACACTATCCAAAGGTTTTTCCAACAGAGGGAGAGGAAATATAAGCCTCTTTCACTAAGGGACTTTTTGCAGTTCCTATAACCTTTTCAGGACCCAGGCAGTTTTTTCATGCATTCAGACAGCATAGGAACTAAAGACCCATGGACTCAATTCCCAGAACCATTTTAGCTCCAACTCCGAGGCAGGCTCTTTTGATGGTTCCATAGGAACTCGTATACTGTAACATAGGTGTCTGCTTGTCCTGCAGACACCTTGTCTTGCTTTGTGTTTATCAACAATCCCTCTCTGATCAAAAATTTTTTCTTTTTTTTTTTTTTGCTTTTTCAAGTGATTCCTAAAATCCTTTCTGAAGTGAATATTGGACAAATGAGTTTTACCTCCAGTTCTCACACTTAATAATAATCACATGAGCCTAATAATTTTGACCTCAGCTGTAATTCCACACTTTCACAGTTTGCATGTCTTCAATACTGATGTACAATGTTGAAAATAATAAAACTAAAGAAATGCCACTGAAGGAGAAGGTGTATACAAACTTTTGACTGGTAGTGTATACAGTATATTATAAATTAGAATCAAATCAAAAGAATTCTGAGAGATATGGCTTTTATATTTCACCCCATGGGAATTTAACTTACGACGGCCAAAACACAACAAGTTGTAGTCACATCAGGAGCTCACACAAACCAAATATAGACGTGTTGAACTGACGCACACAAACAGGATAAGTTGGTAAAAACACAATCTGCGTGGCTCGAGGGAATAATGAAAATAAATACAACACAGTGACTATGAACATAATATCCAAAATGTACTTGCAGAAATCCAGCCAACTTGGATCGCTTTAATCTAATGTTTCATATGTTTTAGCTTGTTTTCATTGTATTGATTGCTTTGAGCATGAAAGGATCCCTTGTGCATTTTTTGTTTACCTAATGTACTTTAACATCAGCCAGGATGCAAATAATCTCTCAGAATCAAATATTAATGATGAATCTATTGATTTGTTTTTTCTTTTTGGTCTGTCCTTGCATCTGTCACTGAAATGTAAACAAACCGGCTTTTCAGTTTTGTCTTTCTTGAATTTAAGCCAGAATAGTTGTGAGCAGCTCAGACATCTGAGACACTGTGGGATGTCCTCATTGTGGGTAATGTCACCTGTTATTACAAAGCACCTGTATGTGGTGCACCTTCGCTGCTGTTACCAGTGCAACAGCTATGTTCTCACATTGACTCTTACATATATCACAGATGACCACAAAGCAAAATACAGCACAAAGCAGAGCAGCTGTAATAAAATGTTTGTTTATGGCTTCAGGCCATTGAAAATACTCCTTTCTTTGTTTCATCCACTTACCAGAAGTGTCAGACAAAATGCTTATTTACCTCCTTCAGCATTGTGAGATAGGGCCAAATTCAGCATTTATCCTTGTAAAGCCTCAAATAACACCCAGAAAATTTAGCCAGAGGACACAGGATAACACCATCATAGATTGTATGAAACCACACAGTTTCATCCAGATATGGGCAATATTCCAGATGCAATGATCCAGAATGCTTATACTTACAGGGGTTGAAGAAAAATAGCTATTGTATGGTAGTATATAAAGCTGACACCTGTAACTGAAACCAAACTGTAGAGGAAAGTCTGCCAATTCAGTAATGTGCCCACGAATTTGACATAGGGATATTCAACATTTACAGAGCTAGTTCCAGAAGAAGACCACCATTACGTAATTATTATTTTTGGTGAATAGCTATTGAAGGAGTAATAATGTGTATTTGATTCCAAATGCTAATTGTGGGTTTTCATGGTCAATGAATCCAATAATGAGGGTCAAATAAATTTAAGAATATTACTTTTAGGTGCAATAACATTATGGAGGAATTGAGCGCACATTCAAATGAAGAGAAGCTGGTCTGCCTTGATGGAGTGTTTTCTAGTAGGAAAATGCCTCATTTTTTGCAGCTTTAATGGTTGGATGGTGAAATATTTCACTGCACTGTATATGACTGTTTCATTTACTGGCCACAGAGGGACATGTTAACAAAGAACTTTGTTTACCCTTTCACTGGCAACGTGAAATTACAAAACACGCACTAAAGTTAGTCCGTTTCTATTTAATTGCTGGCCCACTCCCATATGAAACCCAGCTATCTTTGCTTTTCTCATCTGAACCTAAAAGAAACACGAGATGGGAGCTCATGGAAATGAGACATGTTGTCGTAGCGTGATTCCACATCCCTGTGGTTTTAGATGTGGTGTGTAACATGCAACCGTCCCCCTCTTTTCTTCGGCAGTGGTACGCCAGTCCAGACTACAACCTGTTTGGTCCATATGTGGAGCACCGTAAGCTTCATCCTGGCCAGCCCTTCTACATTCTTCACCCCAGCTACGTGTGGAGACTCTGGGATGTGATTCAAGGCAATACTCAGGAGAACATCCAACCTAATCCTCCTTCATCTGGCTTCATAGGTAGGCTCGCACGTGGAAACACATGTACATGCTGAATGCATGCAGTGGTCATCTCGAGTAGGTATGATGCCTCTGTATTCTTATCTCTCCATTTCCTTGTTCTAGCGAGTTCTTGGAATAGAAATATAGCTTCACATACACAACCCTGTGCAGAAAGAGATGATGGAATTCTTATCTTCACTATGCAGAGTAACATTATCAGTATGCAGCAATGCTCTCCATGCAGGAGGTGGAGGGAACTGGGAGGGAATGGGCCAGTGGGCCTTTCAAAGAATTCTCCAGCATCTCATTATCCACTTCATGCTGGTATTTTTTTCCATCACACAGCACATGCACACAACATCTATTCTTCCTGGAGCATTCACAGTGGTGTAAATGTCACATTATTTTTACAGTACATTCATATTGTCTAGTGTCATCTGTCATCGTCAAGGTTAATTTGCCTGTGTCTCAGAGAAATGTCAGGTTAGAAGACTAATGCTTGATGAAGTACACAACATCATACAGTTCCTGTATGTTAGATGTAATAACAACACCAGGAGATTCCAGCGTTAGAACAGTCTGCTACAGACAGTAACCACAATTTCCCAACAATGTTGTGGTGATACTTTCCAAGAAGAGAGAAAAAATATTTATAATTTAGCTTAATTAGACAATTTTTCCTCTCCTAAGTGATATCAAGTAGAGCAAATGTTTTATCCAAATGGACAATAAAATCACACTGTGTGATTTTAATTATTAAAATCTGCAGGGAAAACTCCTTGAAAATGATGCAATTTTGGAGTTGTGTAGGATTTTTGTATTTTTCATTTGACCTTTATTTTACTGGGCAAAATGTTTGAGAACCAATTCTCATTTACAAACATGATATATGTTGCCAGATCAAACATGCGAATCATTGGTATTTCACTGTGGCGACCCCTGAGGGGAGCAGCCGGAAGGAGAAGGAGAAAAAGATGAAGAAGATGATATATGGGACATATGGCTGCAATGAGTAATTTCTTTCACCGCATATGTTATGACAGTTGCATTTATTGATTAAAATACTTTAGTGGAAGAATCATCCAACACATTTTACCCTTTATAAGGCAAGGAGCCTTAGATGGCAACAGGCATTAAAAAATGGCACCCCCATGTTGATTTTTTGGAAAGTGCACTTATTTTTTTGACGGTATAAGGATTTGAAATTACTCTCACTACTTTGTGGACTTACTGCTGTTGTTTCTACACTGTATAGTAGAAACAACATGGGTCCATAAGACATACAGTATGTCTGACTGGTGATTCGGAAGTAACTATTCCTTCATCTTTATATATATATTTTTTTTACCCTAGGTGAGTGAGGAACGGTCTTTGACTTTTAAAAAGTCAAAAAAGAAAAAAAGTCTTATATCCACCAATAACACTTCAGGATTGAAGTACAGTGGAACTCCGGTTAATGAATTTAATCCGTTCCGGCCTCATGTTCAAAGGGTGAAACATTCGTTAGCCGGTGCTGGTTTTTCCATAGCTATGCATCTAATTGTGATGCATGCGGGGTGTGGCCGAGCGTCGTCCTTCTGGAGGATGGTCACTTCATGGTTCATTCCTTGAAAGTCACAGCATTTTGGCTGACACAAAAATGTGCAAAAATGAAAATGATGGCTTTTTTATGGCTTTTATGGGGTTTGTAAGCCACTCCCTAAAATCTGTACACACCCTTTTGTGTATTGCTGGAGTGGTACTTAGTCCGGTTTTTGCAAACTGTGTACCCATGTGCAGTGAAGTGTGTGAACAGCACAATGTACCAACTAGACAAGAAGTCATACACTCTGGCATCCAACAAAAATAAATATAACTCCCCCACCACCCTATTTTGAGAAAAAACAAGAGTCTGCTTGAAAGTTTTCATTGACTGTCAGTTTTTACAATTTTATCTTTACGTGGAAGTGAAATAATAATGCTAAATCTTAAAATGTTTTTTGAGCCCTAAACTGAATTCCATGACTTAATTATGCTGAAACATATCAATGTTGGTTTACTGATTAAATTCACAATGATGTAAAATCAGCATTTTATAGGGTTGACTTGCCCCTTCCAGTTTTAAATGTTATAATTCCTCCCAAAAACTTCTCCCATTGGGGTTGGACAGCTCACCTGTCATTCCATTAGCCATGACAAACCTCATCTATTTTTCAGCAGGTGGAAGGGAAGCCATTATTTTGCTCTGCTGGTAACTGCAGTACACATAGGAGCAGCGAATTAATGTGGTCGAGCTGCTGTTGTTTTACTTCTTCAAACCCAAGGTGGCAAATTTAAACCCAGCAGAGGCCTAACACTGGCTGAAGGAGCACTCTCTGATCACCCCAATCTGGCAGGTTTACAAGCACGGTATGGGCAGGCATCTGTTATGGACGAAGAACACAGGTGCATTTTATTGATGGCATTTTGAATGCACAGAGATACCGTGATGAGATCCTGAGGCCCATTGT
>JAQQAE010011243.1:0-13712 GCA_029823295.1 Pseudamia nigra | reverse complement strand
TATTGGACCACTTATTTTTTTCGACATTTTAGGGGAAGCTGAGCTTCCCTTGCAGTCTTAGAGCAATCGCCACTGCTGGCTACAGTCGAGACTATATCCCACTATGAATATTAAAATACGCCCAACCATTTGTCCTGTATCATAGCTACATGTATGACGTTGGCAGCAAAAACAATAAAAAAAAAAACGTGTGAAAATCAATTTAATATTAAGAGTTACGATGGATTGAATGTGCTGCCAAACAGCGCTGAGTGGAGCGGATGACCGGTCCAAGATGGCGGCTGCATTTCTTACGGCCCAGCAACCAATGCGGCCTCTACTCTTTATGTCTATGGGATGGATGGATAGATAGCTACTTTATTGTTCCCAGAGGGAAATTCACACATTTTTAGATAGATAGATAGACAGACAGACAGTTACTGTAGATACAGTAGAATGGAATCGTTAAGACAAATACTATAATGATCCAAAGGAATTGATCGACGGGGAGCCAGTGCTCAACAAGAACCGGTTCTCAATTCGCATCCCTACATACTACTCCTACTTGGTTACATTTGGTATGAAAAAAAAAATTCACTTCTACTCAGTTACATTTGGCCACAGTTCAGTAAGTAAGAGTAAAAAAGGTTTAAATTGTAAAAGTGTACAAAATAGCCAATTCAGTGAAAAACAGTCAAGTAGAATATAAACAAACTATAAACTTATAAACTAAATGAGCAAAAATGTAAAAGAATAATAACAAAAATGAACAAAAGGGGAAAAAAGATAAAAAATTAAGAACATAAATAAAATAATCTAGAAAACTGAAGAAAATCAACAAGTACATTGTAAAAAAAGGGTGCATAATAAGCACAAATCACCAAAGTTTAAAAAAAATGATTGGAGTAATCCAGTTAATTCACAAAATATTTAAAAAATTGGACAAAAAAATTTGCAAAGTAACAAAATGAGAAAGAAATGATCAAAATAATCAAGTAAATTAACAAAATGAACAAAGTAAGCAAGGAACAATGAAAAAAACAAAACAAGTGTGAAAATGAGTAAAGTGAACAAATTACACAAGAACACATAAAAACATGAACAAAATACAGTGGTATCTCGGATAACGAATGTAATCTGTAATCTGCGTCACTTTCAGTATCCGAATGATATGTTATCCGAATGGACTTTTTTCATCAGAATACGTATAAAACCAATTAATCCGTTCTGGACCCACAACAAACTCCCATATAAAGTATGTATTACACACCCCTACCTGGACATTTATTCATTATTATTATTTGAAAAGGAAGTTATGTTTATTATCTGAAATGTAACGTATGAAATTAGTTCTAAAAATGATTTAGAATGTATCCTTACCTTGGCTTATGACTTGGTAGTGTGTCCGTGGGCACGTCCATAACTGTAAACAACTCCACCATGCCGCTGCCTGTGGGACGACAGCGGACACGCCGGTGGCGTACAGTATCACCAGTACAGTACAGTATCACCAGTACAGTACAGTATCACCAGTGATTTCCTTCTCTTTGATCCAAAACAGCAGTGGCATCTCCATAACACAAGCTAACGGCTGTTAGCCGCTAATTTCTGTTAGCTTGGCTAATGGCTGTTAGCTTCCGGGTCTTTCACGTCCGAGATCCGGAAGTGACTACAGGCTAACAGCTGTTAGCCATTGGCCTGTGTTAGCTTGGCTAACAGCTGTTAGCTTCGCCCAGACCCGGAAGTGACTATTGGTTCTCCGATTAAAACCTCGTTGTATGAGTGAAATTTTTTTCAGTTTTTTTCTTCGGTATCCAAATTTTTCGTTGTCAGAAGAGTTCGTTGTCCGAGATACCACTGTACAACTTATCATCAATATTGTAATGAGTGAATTCCACATTATAAAATTATTCACTACCTGAGTCATGGTTTTACAAGATACACTAATACTTAATACTGAAGAACTGACGTTTAAGCATGTTTCCACTTTTACTTGAGTTGCTAGAATTAGAAAGTAAAAGTACTTTTACCTGAGTACTGTTTCTGGGTACACTGCTCACCACTGCCCCTCCCCATCTTCTCAGCCTCTGCGAGTTGCTCTTTTCCTCTTTGACTTCTTCTTTTGCCTGTAAACCTACATTAATTAACTGTGAGATGTTCCACTCGGTGTGGTTTTTCAGCATTTTATAACTTGTTTTTGCCATTGAAAGAACTTTTGTGAAAAGTGGACATTTCATTTTCAAAAAAAAAAAAACAATTTCATTCCTCACTTTCAACATTTGATTTGTCTTTGTGCCACTTTAATCGAATATGGAGGTTGGGTGTTTTGCAAGTCCCCACATTCTGTTTTTTTATTTACAGCTTATACAGTGACTCAACATTTTCTGGAAACTGGGAGCAGATCTGTTCATTAGACGACTTGGTGTCACCTCCAATAAGCGGTGAAAACACCAACTATTGAATGAGACAGGAAAACTGCTGAAAATGCTCACGTCAGGCTAACAGGTGAACAACAGCCCATGAATACTGAGAAAAACACACTTGGCCAGTGTTTCCAAAACTTTTTCAGCAGGACCCAATCAAAGTAAGCAACACAATGAGCAAATGTGAACAACATAATCACATAAATTAAGAAAAAGACAACAAAATAATCAAGTCAATGAACAAAATAAGCAAACAAGAACAAAAAATTGAAGAAATTATCAAAAAAAATTAACAAAAAAAAAAAAAACTTAACAGAATAAAGGCAATAAGCAAAAAAACAAGTAAAAATGAACCAAACATCTACTACATGAAAAAAAAGAAATCAACAACATACTGTAATTGTTATGATGCAAATTTCCATAGGAGTAGGTTTTCAGCTGAGGGAAAATTCATATACAGTAACACACATATCGGAGGAGGTGGGTGTGTTTTGTAATCTCATTCTTCATCGGAGTTATGTGGCGCAGCTGTGGGTGGCGAGTTGATTTAAACAGCTGTGTGAACGCGGGAGTCTGAGACACAGGAGCAGATGGATTGAGAATGTAGCCTCAGAACTCAGAGAATTGCGACACAGATTCAGAAATGAGGACTCACCAAAGAGATGCACAAAGAGAGTTTTGACATGCCAGCCGCTTGACCAAGTGGAAGTAGAGCTGAAAGAACTGGGCCATTTAACGACATAATAATGAAGCATCGAAATTTTAAATAGCACGCTGACACTGTTTGTAAATATTCACCTTAAAAAAACTCAAAACTACATTACACAGTGACCCCCTAGCGCTGGGTGACCAAGTCATCGGAAGTACGAGGCAGACCATCGGAGAGACGGACGCCGGTGACCGGGCATCGGATCCAGATCCAGGCGTGTGATGGTGAGTTTTGCAAATAGTACACACCTGCTTCTTCCGATTCAGCATGGGGTAAACACACATCATCCAGGGCTAGTGTAGCACATACGTAACTCAAGTCCTGAAAACACACGTAAGATTTATGAGGTTCAGTTGTGGACATTTATTTGGGTAGCTAGGCAAACATGCTCAGGCCCTGGGGCGTCCGGGAATGGAATCATAGCATTCGTAAGCTAACCAAGACGTGAACCATAACAATAATCAAGTAAATCAGCAAACATGAACAAAAAAATCATCCATCCATCCATTTTCTCACAAAAAATCAAATGAATTAAAAATCTAGAAACCACTCAGACAGCGCAGACTTCTGTCGAGGCAGCTCAACTTCCCCATGTTACATTACAAGGACCCGTGTCCACAGGGAGCATTTTTTGTACCCGTGAAGGTTCACACTTTGAAATAGATTGAAATTAAAATCTGAGGGTGATTTATCAAGATGAAGCCTATCTAGAGATTTGATCAGATGATTTCAGACATGCACAGAGTCAATGTCTGCGTAAGTGAAGTGAGTGTGGGTCCGGTTGTCAGTTTTCCCTCCACAGCCCCTTCCCTTCCCAGGAACCTTTATTACCAGGATTTTTTTTTTACCCGGGTAAAAGAATTCCTGGTAATCTGTGTGTTTTGCCTTTTCACTGCCCCCTAAAGTTCTGGGTAATTGATGAGTGGGAGTTTACCTGAACACAATAAATGCACCACAGCTGCACTGTGTTCAAAGTCATCCACTGTAATTTACTGTAGATCATAGCTTGTTTGTGGGGTAGAGTACACAGAAACGGTACTGAACTAAAAGTACAGTTACTATAAGGACTTGGATGGATGGTCCTTTTTTCATCTCTATTATGTTATAGATGTCCTAAACCCTGCACTCATTCTCCTGTATACAATTTAAAAAGTCCTTATACTGTACTTATATTTTGATACCATCTCAATGAGCAGGCGATATAAGGTCAGAATTTGTTTAATAAAACATTAAATAAAAACAAAAGGTGCAAAAACAATGTGCTGTGACACTAAAACACACAAAATAAACCAGTGAATGTTGTGAACGGTGACAGTCGGGCTTCTCTCGGAGCAGGATGAGCTTGACCTGCTCCAACCATTTGCAATTTGCAGGAGGAGGCACTCCAACTGAGACTTTCTGCTTCACTTTCCTGAGCATTTCGTGGATTTGTTTTGGTGTGTCCTACGTTAAGCTCTGCTAGCTTGTCACGTATCTTCCCTTACACTTGGTCATTTTGAGTTGTGACTAGAAGTCCCACTGAGTTTCTTCTTCAGCAAAGATGCTGAACAACACCTGGACCTCATTGTCCAAGAATGTTGAACAAGAAAAAAACAAAATACTAAAAATATCTATCCACTATCCATCCAATCTGTTTTTTTTTTTCATTTTCATGAATTATTAGTTCATTTACTTTTATTTTTGCTAGTTTTGTAAGCTTCCTTGTTTATTTAATTATTTTTTGCTTTTCTCGTTACTTAACTGCACACTTCTTGCCTGAAAGAGGAATTGTATAGTAGTTGCGGTGACACAAATGGGGTTATTGACTCCTTCCTCACTCCTTCCTCTGCACAAGACAACTGATGGCTTAAAGCACATTAAGAAGACAAGAAATGGCACAAATTACCTCTTGAAAACCATGCCAGGTGACTACTTCATGAATTAGATGAATAGAGCTGTCATCAAAGCTAAATGTGGTTGTTCACAATGTTCTGGGGTGTTTAGCTATTTTTGTGTGCTACGTAATCCCATATACTGTATGCTCTTTCACAGTTTGGATATCATCTGTATTAGTGTACAATATTTTTAAAAAGCGTGTACATTTTTTTGTCATTTCTAAGGATTGATTTTCTGTTCATTTTTATGCCATGTACAAGAAAAAAAGTCAAATAATCTTTCCCCCTTGGAGAAAACCACTTACACACTGCTGCTGAACATAATTTGATCTGTGAAAAAACTGCTTGGTGAAATCATAGAGGTGTAATTATTCATCTTTATCACTCATTAATTTGCTTTGGTTTACATTTAGTTGCTTCCAAATAGAATTGTTCTATTAAGATTACACTGAATGAATGAGCACTTTTTTTATTATCCCTCTGCCACCGATATAGAATTTCCCATCTAACACCGTTTAGTATTATGCAAAGTAGAATCTGTTATTTAACTTGCATTTCTGTGAATCACTTATGTTATGAAAGGTACATTGATATGGATTCAGTTTGACGGCCTTGCTGCACCCAGGGCTCCATTTGAAGTGAAATTGGACCATCACTTCCCTCATTGCTTGACTTACTTCTCTCTTTCCTTCATGTGGAAAATCTGTTGGTGAGAGTCGGCTGTCAATCATATGGGAAGACTGACTCCTGCCTGCGATGCTTATCAATAATGAAATGGGCAATTTAACAGCCTCTAGGTCTCTCACTCTCTCTCCCTTCCGCTGTCTCTCACATAGATATGGAACAATTTGCTGTAACTCTGACAGTGAGTCGCCTATATCTCCAATGACATATTTTGCTTTGATCCCTACACATGCTTTCCAGAACTCCATATACACCGGCAGTCAAAAGTTTGGAAACACTTTCAGTGTTTTTTCTCCTTTTTCAAATTGACTGGCCTTCATTTCTTGTGTAAAGACTGACTGTCTTTTCTCTTTACTTAACTGAGTGCTTGTGCCATAACATGTACTTGTACAGTAGTTGTAATAGCACAAATTCGGGTTCTTCACTATCTTCCGAATCCACTATAGTTAGAGGATTATGTGCAGGTTAGGGTGGGCTGTAGTCAAGTGAATTGAAATCATTTAGGATGCAAAACAACACAGTCCAGTACGATTAACATTTTCCACTAGGTGGTGCTACATAAGACCCACAGTGTATGTCATGTTACTTTATATCATCTGTGGAACACACACTTTATGTGTAGATGTTTGTGCCATGAGGCGAATTCCTTGTACCAGTACAGTATGTGGTGCAGTGACTTTGACATTATATCGTTATGGCACCCCTCCTTGAATTGCCACGTTATTGTGGTAGAGTGGTTTGTGTGCCTAAGTGATATGTTGTCAAGGGCAATTCACCCCTGGTAGGGTCTCCCAAGGCAAACGGGTCCTAGGTGAAAGGTCAGACTAAAAATGATTCAGAAGACCCTTTTGACTATGCTTTCCTGTGGGCACAAGATCTACAGGAAGGGTTGTAAGGGTTCAGTTTTGTGTGGTTTGGGTGGTAGCCGAAGGCAAGGGCCTGGGTGGTCCAATCCCAGAGTGCCAAAACTAGCCCAAGCTGAGAGGAGGGCCTGGGGCGGACCCAGGACACAATGAAGGGACTATATCTGTTGGCTGGCTTGGGAATGCCTGGGGGTATATTTAATAATAAGGTGTGTAAGATGAGTTTGTTAAAATATGACTGCTGGAAATAACCAAAAGTGGAGAAAAATTTGCATATTCAAATAAAAATGGCAGACTTTCTGTTGGGTTTAGAACACTGCTGCAATAAGATTTTTTTATGCGTCCTGACCTGATACACAAACCTACCAAATTTGATAAATATAGATAAATTCTGGTACCAGGGCGGATTTTTTTTTTATTTAAAATATGATGCTATTCAACCATTTTCGTACATCTTAACCAAAAACCCATATCATACAACAAATTCCACTGCTCTTGACGCATGTGCCAAGTTTCAGGATTATTGCAGTTTTCCTAACCCCTCAGACATAACTTCCTGTTTTATGACGAGTGAGCTGTCACAATAGCATTTGATGAACCTCTCCAAATTTCACATTATTGTATAAACTGTGTCTGGGCAATTTTGAGGTGGATTGGGTCGACCGCTACATGGAGGAGATAGAAATGCAGCTATCGTACTACGTGGTGCTGTGACTTGGACTGAATATTATTAAAGTATTTTCCGGATAAAAAGTTGCAGTTTTTTGCACAGTCTGATGAGGGGAGCGACAAATACATTGGAGTGACTTGTATTTTGAATAAATTAGACTATAGGGTGTTTGTCACACTGACAGCGGCTAGAGGAGACGAGCTGCGAGCTCACGCGTTCCCCGAACAAATGTGACCTGTTCTGCAGAGCGACTAATACACATTTTTTTCTTCTTCATTATGCCTTTTTTGGCTCATGCAACTAACATACCGGAGTTACTGTTCATACTGTTCGGGACATGACTGTCATTAATATGATGATCACAGCAGGTTTGACGCAGATATGAATATGCATCTTTGAGTAATGACAACTTCCTGATTCACAGCGAGACACAGCAAACTAGCAGCTGCCACACCCACACTGTTTGCATTCAGTTAAATTTTGACATTGTTTCATCAGACTGCCCAAGTTTGAAGTCACTCAGGAGAAGCATGTGGGATGTTTGTTGAAGTATGAGGATGGTAAATGACATTTAGAACATGGCTCCAATAGGCTTTTTAGGCTTTTTGTGTCTCTACACACACCAACCAAATGTAATTCTTTTAGGTAAAACAGTATTCATGGGCTCAGTTTTAGAAATTTCTAGCTGCAGCCATCAAGCTGTTTTGTAATGGCTACTTTTAAAGTCCCTTTATAAAAGTATGAAGTGGACATACTAAATATCAGGACTTTCCATGCATATTTAGGCCCTCAAAAATATGACTTTGCATCCTTACAGATACAAGAAGGCCCTAATAAAGAAAAAAAAAACATGGAAGATGATGTGTGAAAGACTGGCTGTACTGTCTTTCAATTCTTACTGCAGCCCATGCTTCACACCTTCCATATGCAAACCGATAGCATCAAATCCACTTACTGTCTTAGGTTGAACACCTTCCATCTGATGGAAGCATTACCCTTGTCATAATGCAGAGGCCTCTTTAAGACTGGCAGCGTGCCGTGATAGATGCCTGCTCAACTCGATCAAGCATTTACATGCCACAGGAAAAACAAATGGCACTCCTTTCACTCAGTGATGATGGATAGGACCATCATCTGTAATAGCAAGGCAGCCTTTAGTTTTTGTCCTTTTTCCTCAGTATTATTTGGTGACTTATTGATGTTTGAGTGTTTTTCCCTGTTATAATCAGCCTGTCATTGTACATCACATGTCTTTTTAAAGATATTTATGATATGCCTGTGCTATGAGTACATATTTAAATGTTCATATCACCATATTAATACACAACCTTTAGCCCCCAATACAGTATGTAAACCAAATGTACTCAGAGGTTACACTAGTTGAACTCAGACAACTTCCCTTGGATATTAAGTGCAGTTTTTTCAAAAGAGTTAAGTCACCATGTAAAATGTGAATAAAAAACCAAAACAGGATGATTTGCAAAATACTCAAAACCCTGGATATAGCTCGATGACAGCATATCAAATGGTGAAAATGTAAAATGTCATTGTTTTTTGCCAATGTTTTATAAAAAAGTTGACCCAAAAAAGAAAAAAAAAATCACACATGATGGAAGATCTCGCAGTTAATTAGGTTCATGGGCAACTGATTAGTAACATGACTGGAGTATCCCAGAGCGTCTTTCTGCAGTAAAGAAGGTGTGGAGTTCATGATACTGTGAAGACTACGCTAGAAAATAGTGCAACAATTGTAGAGTAATAATTGTCAGCATAAAATCATAAAGAATTTCCACAGTTCATGTAACAGCTCTTAATGTCATTAAGAGAATTTGAAGAAATCTGAATCTGAAGAAATCTATGCATAAGCGACAAAGCTGAAAACCAATACTGGTTCTGGACATGTTATTTTTGTTGATAATTTCTCTCCTTTAAGAATTCCAATCTTAAATTGTTAAAAAGCCTGATTCATCTTTACTGTATGGTACAAATTGTGATGATCGTGCATTTGTGTAATGAGCAACACAACTAAACATGTGGGAAGCACCCCAAAGAAGTATGGATATGAATCTTCCACATGCTTTTAGGGACGGGAATTGATGAGAATTAATGATTCCATTATGGATATTGCTGATCAATCTTATCGATTCTCATTGGTTGAAGAAGAGTACAAAAAGGCTTATTGCTATTACTTTTTGTCTTTGTGACATTTTTCAATTCAGAGATGAGATTACTTTTTTCAACCCCATACCAAACAAGAATTAGTTGTTTTGCTAAACCCTTTCTGTTGGGGGCTTGTATTTTGGGTTAGGGTTATGACACTAGCAGTCATCATCTATATATAATGAATGGAAACAAGAGTGAATACCAACTGGAAAATATTGCAGGGTTTTTGGAACACATTTTGGTGGTGTTACATGTTTATCTGAGTTGCTCAGTCTACAAATGTATGATCCTTACAAGTTGCACCTCATCGTAAAATTGACTAATCACGCTTCCCAGTCACGCTTCCAACATTTTTTTGAGGAGTTTGATTTGTTTCTACATTCACAAATTGAAACTCCACTATACCAAAGGAAATCCTAAACTGCATCCATGCTGGCACTTCCTCTGAGGTTATTTAAGGTGGACTGAGGCAAAGTCCACCTTCGTCCACCTTAAAGTCCACTGTAGTCTGTAGTCCTTTATTTTTTGGAAATCTTCTCTGGGCGAAAGAGGAGAGCTGGCTGTCAAACTATAGCCTAATATAAGAAAGATTTTCCCGCAGTTCCCAACCACTGACTCAACTATTTTGAAACTGTTGCAGGTCATTTGTAAAATCTAATAGACACTAAATGAAAAAGAAGTGAGTCCCTGGTGGATTTGCCAACAGCTGGCTTTGTCCAAATTAAAACTCCAATCAAATTTATGTGTTTTGACATTTGGTATGTTGAAAATGAATAAGGTGTTTAACTAATCTGCAAATCATTTGTTTTTGTTTACACTTTACATGATGTTGCAACTTTTTTGGAAACAAGATTGTACAGTCTATGGTTTCATCACATGATTACACATCAGAATGTCCCAGAGGAAGCAGGTAAACAATAAAAACCAGGGAGCTCCTGTTGTAATCTCTTTCCCTGGCATTGTTCATTTTGTCCATTTCATATTCCAGATTCTACTTTGGCTTGGTTGTGTCCAGATGGTTTTCAGGACATTGTAAATCATCAACTCTGTGTACCTTGGACCAGGTTTCTGTAAGGTGGACAATCACACCAGAGTGGGCTTTTTGGGAGGGGGTGCAAGTAGCTTAAATGACCTGCTTTGGTATGAAAATATGAGCCAGAAAATGTGCACGGTAGTCATTTTAATAGTGTTAGTTCCAGCCCTGGGTGTCAATATTGCAATCACATCAGGGTATTAGTGTTGTTAGCCTAACAGCCTGATGTATTGTCTCATTCAGCTGCTGAGTGACTCTCTCATTTGCAACTTTAGGGGCACAGTTGTAAGCTCCTGGACTTAGCCAGCTGTTGGCAAATCCACCAAGCAGACTCACTTCTTTTTCATTTAGTGTCTATTAGATTTTAGAAATAACCTGCATGCTCAACAATGTGAAATGCCTCCTTAGTTTCCCTTGATTGTATGTGAAATGACGTTAAGGGCAAATAGGAGATAAGCATGAGAAATAGAAAGAGCGATATAAACAGAGCGATAGAGGTGAATTCTTTCATGCTGTCATTCACTTTGGCTTACAAGTGACTAAGGTGATCATTTCAGTCCTGACAGAATGTCAGCAGCTTGAACTGAACAAACTGCTGGAGGTTTATTGTAATGGATAGCATGGAGAGGAGGGAGTTAATGCCTGAATGTATGGGCTGCAGCACAAAACAAGAGGCCCATCCTTTTGTGTTATGCATGCCTGATTTGGCTGGTTAGCGTTTGCTATGCATTAGCCGACTTCACTCTTTGGAGACTGGCAGCGTCTGCACATAATGTCTCGCTCTGCCGACTGAGACTGCACAAGGACATGCATGGAGTGAGCGGTAGGGACATGAACGACAGAGGGAGTGGGAAGGAAAAGAAGGGAAACGGAAAAGATGGAGGTATGAATGAGTTACAGGGGAGGGAGGAAGGGGAAAAATTGCTGAATGAAATGCATAGTGAGGGTATTTCCTGAGGGTGGGGAGGATCAAATGACGTATGGAACGAGATAAAGACATAACTAGAGAGACAAGACAGGACAACAGAGAGAGAGAGAGAGGGAACAGTAAATAAAGTGGTGGTGCCCAAACTTACTCAGCTCCAGACCCACAGGAAAATATGGTGTCTCGATGTGGTCCAGACTGGTAAAATTAATTTTTATCTCTCTCACTCTCTATTTTCCTGTTCTAGCATTTTGTAAATAAAGAGTGAAGACTGAAGAAAACACAACCAGTCTAAAGTTTGGACACACTTTCTCCTTCAGTGCTTTTCCTTGATTTTTTTTTTTTTAGAATTTTCAATATTGCAAATGAATACTGACGACATCCAAACTCTTAAAGAACACATATTGAATTATGTAGCAAACAAAAAAAGTGTTAAACAACTCAGCATATGTTTTCAATTCCACCATACAACAGCAAAGTGCAATAGCTAGACAACTGAATAATTGAGTTAAGCTTCAATTTGGACATTGAGATGTCTGATTTATTTTGTGACAAAGTGCTGTGAGTTAATCATGTTTCCTTTCAAGTGAAAATGGCATGTCAATTCTGAAAAAAAAAATCATAATAATGAACAAAATATTCAGCATGAACAAATGAAAGCTAAAATGAATGCTGCAGTAGAATCTGAACAAAATAAGCAAAATAAATGAATACATCAAGAGCAACATCGAAGACAATGTAATTAACAAATTCAGTGGCAAAAATTAAAAAATACAGCTGAAAAATGAACAAAAAATAACAATATAAGACATAAATAGAAACAAAAGGTGCCCAAAATTAAAAAAAGATTAAAGTTTAGCAAAACATTCAAGAAAATGAACAAAAATGAGTGAAATAAAAACAATCAAGAAAAATTAAAACAAATTTGAGAGTATTTTTGTCAGTTTCAGTGCTTGTCGAGTTATTGCACAAACTGTCCAAATTCAAACTCTTTGTGTTCTTGCACAATTCAGATCTTCAGTATTAATATGCAATGTTGACAATAAAAAAAAATTTAAAAAAACACTGACTCAGAATCTGCTACACTAACATAAGGAACACGAACAATAGAAGTAATAAGAGTAATAGTAGTAATTTGCACTTTAAGGCATCCTTTAAAGCAGTGGGCTGCAGTTCCTAAGGGCCACTGATGACCACACAATCAACGGTAATCAGCCGAGCTAACAAACTATTCTGATGACAGGGGAAACTGGAGTGCCCTGAAGTACACGTTCAAACTCGAATGTAGACACAACCCATACCGAACACAGGAACCTTCTATTATGCAAAAAATAGTGTTGAAAACTGTGGGGTCATGGTGCAAAACTTTAATAAATAATCCAGAAATGAACAAAATATGACACAAAATATACACAAATGACATAACATTATCAGAAAATTAACATTTTCATAATAAAATAATTACTGTATGAAAATGAATGCAAATGACTAAAAGAAGGAAGAAATTAAATTGAAAATGAAGAAAAAAGGAGACATCATCCACAGCATAAACAAAAAGTGATCAAAATAGCCATGACAATAAACTTGCAATTATGAAAAAAGAAGGAAAACTGCTCCCAACAAATCAAGAAAATGGGCAAAGATGACAAAATTCATCAACAGCATTGAAACAAATGAACAAAATATTCAAGGAAATAAAAAACTGACTAAAATATTAAGTCAAATATAACCCAGACAAACAAATATAAATTGACAAAAATTGCCAACAACATGAAGATGAATCAACAAATATCATAAAAGTGAACAAAACTGATCGAAAATAAACAGTATTGAAAGAATCAAAAAAATGTTAAAAATGAACAAAACTGACTAAATAATCACCAAAAATAACAAAAATAACTAAAAGCAAACAAGGGTGTTCATATAATGAAGAAAATTTCCAACAACATAAAAATGAAAGAACAAAATGAACAAAATAATTAAGAAAATGATCATATGTGTTGGAAAACAAATGAAAATAGGAAGAAAAAACCCACAAATGGCACAAAAAATTAAGAAAATGATTAACAATGTAAATCAAAAAAAAAAAACAAATGACCAAAAATGGCCACAAGTAATCAAACACTGAACAAGAATGAACAACACAACTACAGTGGAACCTCGGATAACGACCGGTTCGGACACCGTTAAATTCGGATAATGACGGAAAAATTTATTTAAAAAAACGTGATTCTAACAGCGACGAATTATGCGGACAACGACGCCTGTGTCACTTTGCGTCACGCCTGCGTCACTCAGCGCGCTAGCCGCTAATGCTAACGCTAGCCGCTAATGCTAACGCTAGCCACTATGCATTACTTCCGGGTCTCGAAGAGAATGACCCGGAAGT
>JAQQAE010011242.1:0-13712 GCA_029823295.1 Pseudamia nigra | reverse complement strand
TTGGAATATAAATCTATTTAGGTGACTCACTTTGAAGATTATAGCTGCTATGACTCCAGCTGACCACCAGATGTCACTGGTATGGTCTATTTTACAAGGCTTTGAGGCTTTGACTCTTTTTCCAAATCAATCAGGCAAAGGCCTCAAAAGCTTCACAAGGCTTCATCAGCTCATCTCTAAAAGTTACCTAAAACAGTGGTGTGTCTGAACTAAACCTAGGCCAGTCTCCAGAGGCAAATTACTGGTCTAACAAAAGGTGTGCAAGACGGATGAATCACAATCACACGGGTGAGCTGCAATACAGTACATCAATTTACAACTGCCGCAAATGAAGCTTCAGCTGTCCTTTAAGTAGGCCAGGTGACAGGTGCTGGGGGCTGATTGACCGGTGGTCTGGGACACTGGTCCAATCATGATAGAGGGATGGTGGTATGGGTGTGGCAATGGCAGGTGAAGACACCAATCCTAAGCAAGGGGTGGCAACATCAAATTTACATAAAAAACTCAGAGAAACAAAAGATTAGACTTAGAGGAGGCGGGGCAGAGCCACAGGGCCGTAACATGAGTGCACGCGAGCAGAACATTGCTCTAGTGTCCGGGATGTAAATCAGCCATTTATAATTAAACTACTGCTTACAAATCTGACAAATTAAAGGCCTGTTTTGTTCAAATCTCCCCATATTTTGTCCAGGGATCAGTGGAAGGCGATATGCTGTGCAGTCGATCATTAGTTTAAAATATAACAATAATGTAAGTTGCCACCTGCCAATTAGCATCATTTTTCAGTGTGTGGTCTTGAGCCTGCACAGATGCAGGTTACATTTGTTGGCCCCACTTGTAAAACCCTGATTTGTTGGCAGCACTCCTCAATGAAATGCTCACCCATTCAATGTCACATACGGCTTTGTTTAGCTGGAAGGTGCTGGCAATCATTGCGAGATTGGTTTATTGATACCATTGATGTCTGGCTGATGCTGCGAGTCCTAGTTGGCACAGGCTCCATTAATGCATCGGAGAGGAGTGGTAAGGACAAGGAATAAAACCAGGGGGCTTGACAGTCGCAATTTGCATGAGGCACTATTGTTTTAATAGAACGACTGACTTGAGATTGCTTTGGGAATTGAGGGCAAGAATGAGGACAGATGAGCGGATGTATAGGGATCGTACAAGAGAGCCCCATTTTTTATCAGGTGAGCTGTGGATTAGTTTCTTTTCCAGACCAAGGAAAGGTTTTCATCTTTTCTGGCTGATGATAGGAAGTCAAAACGCACTGTTTTGGTCAAGTTGCAGCTTTTTTCATATTTTCTACTTAAATGATTTTATTAATCAAATCAGTTCACATGCATATGGCGCAACCAGTTTTAAAATCACTTTCCAACTCAGCAATATTTGAGTTTTTGCTGTTAAAAACAAAACTAATCAATTGCTAATGCTCCATAAGAACACATTATCCCTGCAATGCATACAAATAGCATGTACGCAAACTTTCAAATTGTGTGCAACATCGAAGCCTGTTTGACTTTTCACATGCAGTTAATAAGCTTTACAGAGCAATTTGAGACCACAGTGGAGCCCAGGGTTCAAGACTGGCTTCATGGTCTTTCTGTTTCATGTTTAGTATTTTGTGTCTATCGCTTGGCCTGACTCTTTTCTCCTGAACCAAGTAGCTTCATGCCTAAATGTAATGAAACTAACATGTCTTCATGCCATTATTGACCACATGTGAAGTGGATGAAAAATCAAGTTTCTGTGCTTTTTAACATGATAAAACATGTTTGTGGGCCCTAAAATAATGTTCCAGTATCAAAACTGCCAGTTCATCACACCATTTGGGTGTGGAGAAAAAAAAGATTGTCCTACATTTATAAAAAAAAATGTTATCACCACATTTGAGTTTATGAGTTCGCCTACTATTATTCTTATCCAGCGATTATTTTTGTTTTTGTGGATCATTTCATTCAGTTTTGTTTTAAACCTGTTTGTTGTTTTGCTTATTTTTGTTCATTTTCTTCTTTTTACTCATTTATGTGATGATTTTACTCAGGTTTTGTTCATTTTATTGTTCATTTTTAATAATTTTATTAGCCATATTGTTCATGATCTTGATTATTTTGTTCATTTTATTGTTCATTAATTAGGTAATTTGTTCTTTTTTGTTGTATTAGTGCTGATTTTGTTCATTTTGATTTATTGTAGTGTGTTGCTTTCTTATTTGTTGATCTTATTTGTTGATCACACCAGGCATCCCAATTTTATATAACTTAGAAATTGGCTTGATGATGTATTGCTATAGTCACTCTTCATAAAGTTATTCGGTAAAATGTAAAATCATTTTGTTCCTAACTTCTAGCTTTGAGCATGACCAGTCAATTAATGTTACTGGACGACACGGTAAAAGACATTTTACCTTCACATTCCATTGATCATCAGTAAATCATGTTGCAGTGTTTTTTCTCTTTCTTTTTAACACAGAGCAGTTTAGTTAAGAATCATTCTCTAATCATTCCCCTTCAGATTTGTATGTGTGTACAAGAACAAAGGTTTGTTGGATGTTAAAGAGTCTCTTCAAAAATACATGAAACATTTGGCTTATCATGGTCAGCCATGATTTTTGTTTACTTCCGACTTGGTAGTGGAATGCTTAGAGGTCGAACTCATACATTCTGAGCGGGAGAAGACCAGTGGGCGGCGGTGCTCAATGAGGCCCATGCGCTGCTGGGGCCCATTCACTGGGCTCCAATAAGCCTGACTCCCATAGAGTTACACTGGACTCCTCTCTGAAAATACTAGGTGAATACATTTTTATCATGAGTCATCATGGTCTGAAATGTTTTATTTGGACCCTCTCAGAAGTGATCTGATGGACCATCTGTAACTTTCTGCTCTGTTTTTAAGATATTACAGCAAATAATCCAACAAATTACTGCTGTGCTGGGGTTTGTTTGACTTGTTGCTATGGTAACTGGACTCGCCAGCGGAGTCAGACCGTGTTGGACCTTTGTATCTTCTATTTATTCAACAGAGCATAGTTTTACCTGAAATGGTCTTGACTGTAGTTATGGGTGTTTACACTAACAAAACCGTGGTATGATTTTTTTTTTTTTTACAACACTTAACAACATAAGCACAGCATGAACATATGGATAAGACCTCTGACATACTACACTCAGGAAGCTCGGCCACTATCCGTCCAAATATGGCTACATCCTGTTTTTGGCTCCAAAATGTCATCCAGGAAGTGACAACCTGATTGGCCTCAAAACAGCCTTTCAAAAACCAATGGGTGACGTCACAGTCACTTTGTCCACTAATATATACAGTCTGTGGATGAGACCGACTTTCTAGTTTCCTGGAATGCAGCATAAGAAAACTGAAAAGGGGCAAATAAAGGGCATTTTTACAGATTAATGACCACATTTTTAGAAACACAAATGTAATATCTTTCTAGTCTTTCTTTCATCTACTTAAAAAAACAGCCATAATTCGGAAACTCAAAACTAAAAAATAACATTAGCAAGTTTTTCGCTTTACTTCCAAATAAAATAGTTGATGACGCATTGACTGTATATATTACTGACGTCACCCATTAGTTTCTGGGAGCCATTTTGAGGCCAATTGCGTTGTCACTTCCTGGCTGCCATTTTAGAGCCAAAAACAGGATGTAACCATATTTGGACAAACAGCAGCAGAGCTAACTGAGCATCCATGCCAGGGGACTCATGGGAAGGCTAATATTAGCCGTTAGCGCACTGATATGGTAACATTTCTTCACGCAGTGTCAAACAAAGTCATATTACGGTGTTGTTAGTGTAAACGCTGACACTCGACTGCAGCTGTGGGTATCTCAGATAAAACTATGTCCACACTGAATAAACAGAAGATGTGAAAGTCCGACTCGGCCCGACTTCACTGGCAAATTGAGTTACCATAGCAACATGTCAATCAAACCCCAGCACAGCAGTGATTTGTTGGACTATTTGCAATAGTATTTTTATAACGGAGCAAAAACTTAAAGATGGATCACCACATTACTTTTTAGAGGGACTAAATGATGAGTTTGAGACCATAATGACTTACCGTATGGCAAAAATGTATTTGCTTGGTATTTTCAGATAGAAGTCCAATGTGTCTCTATGGGAAAAAGGCTTCTTTGAGCCGGATGAATGGTTCCCCATCGGCCAAGCGATGGGATTACAACTTAAAGTTACTTCTGCATCACCCTCACTGAACAGCCTGGGTCACTGCCCACTGGGATGACTCGTGTGGTCATGTGACTGTTACTCTCATGTGCTGGGTCTTGATTTCCACAACTATACAATATAATCTTCAAAAATAAAGCCAAAAACAGTAACTATGAGAATGAATGTCAACATACTACAGTACATGTTATATTTATACTTGAGCTTCTGAAGATCATGCTGTATCAAATGACACAATATGTTGTATATTTAAATTGCTTTTGTAACAATTTGGAACTCATCTGTAAAGCATTTAATAATGGCTTAAAATCATTTTCTATAACTTTTAAACCATAAAGTAGAGCCCTTTTTCTTTTGTTGGGAAACGAAAAGTGTGTAAAATGGCAAATGCGTTTATGGGCGTCTCTCCTGATGGGCGTATAATGATGGTCACATGCTGGATTATCATGTCTAAGCAGTTGGTGCTCTGGCTCCTCATCAGGATGCCTCCCAGTGGGAATGGTGGCAATGGAGCTAATCCCCGGGAGAGATGAGTTTTGATGTGCCGAGGTATATTTTGTGATATGAACATGCCTGGCCTTTAGTTCAGCCATTGGCCACAAATGTTTTCAAAAGAAGAACAGGACTGACAAGAATATGAAATCTATAAACGTCAAAGTGAGCCATTAAAATTCCCCTCATGAGCCACTGGATCATTTCATGAACAATCTGCCCTGAATGTAACCTTGTCCTGTCATCTTATTAAAGCTAACATTATTCATTTTTCTCCATTTGCTCAAAAACACAAAAGCATGATCCTGAACACACACGACTACTTACTGTGTTGATGTTATTCAGTAGTAAGTAGAGATATTCTGTTAGGGCTGAAATGCTACACTAATATGATGGGGATGTAAAGCACCATCATTACATTCATCTGAAGCTGTGATATTTAATTAATTTCAGTTTTTGAAATGGTAAGATGTATCTCTTTAAATCTTATGACGAGCAGCTCCAGGCGATGCCGAAGGACGCGTGATAGACTCTACTGTAGTAGAACATGAAACACAAAATAAAATGTATTAATCTGTCAACCTAAGAGAGATAAACGAAATAGCCTGAACCTCAGAAGAACCTGTGGAAGTTCTGCCGAAGCACTTCTCAACTGTGGCATGATGGTTTTATCGATCTTGTGTCCGTTCCTGTTACATTTATATCCAGCGTCAGCCTTTTCACCCCCAGTTCTCTTCAGAGCCCCTGTGGGCCTCCTTAAACATAAACTCACTGATCGTAAAGATACTGTAATGTCTCTCTGACCTGAAGGATAACAGAACAGGATGATTACTTATAAATGTTGCTTCAAGGTGCCAACAGCCCCCGATTGATATATTGATTGCAGACGTGGAGTGTCTCAATGCAGGGGAACTTTACCTTTTCTTTTGATAAGCGAGAGATTGAGGAATGTCATATTTTGCCGCATAAAGGTTCCCTAACAGTCCAGCAGCTCATCAGATGGGAGCAATATCCTCCCGCAGCTTATCCAGTCTCTTCTCGCTGACTGCTGTTGAGTAACTCCTCACTGCTCCTATCCATCATACCCCAAGTGAACAGAGCAGATCGAGTAATGTTAGACTGAACGCAATTTAAGATTTTCTCTATGTTGTGTCTTTATTAAATTTTGTGCCAGTGTGAGTGCAGTCAGGAGTCTCCACGGGCAGGTTAATAGGTAGACAAAAATCCAAAGAGGAAACAGCTCCTGTATAACAGCACTCTGAAAAGGGCTGAGACAGAATCTCCAGTGATTTAAAGGTCACAGGTTTGATGCCTGCAAAAGGAAAAAAAAAAACAAAAAACAAAAGGGAGTATATTCATTGGCCTTAAACTCAACAGGGAGGCTTAAAGCAGTGCAGCTCCTGTTCAAGTATACCTGGGCAAAAACTGATGCAGCGCTCTGTGCTGTGGCTGTTTATGCCTCCCGGAAAAAAAATGCAAATAGCAACAACACAATTCCAGTTAATCAAACAAAACAGGTTTGTTTCCTGATTAGATATATTTTCAGTGAACATATTCTTCCTAATTTTTCTATTAGCAGAGCAAAGTTACCAGCTGGATGCAGAATGTGATCCCCAGGGCCCCGGCCCACTCCCAAAACCTGTGTGGCAAGAAATTTGTTTTAGACTCTCCCACAGAGCTGCTCTACTGCTCTACAGTACCATTTGAAACCACAAGAGATTAAATGTCCCAATTAATTACCTGGTGTTCAGTTTTTAGAGGAATCTGCTTATTTGCTTATTCATTGTTTTTGGAGTTTCATTAGGTTAGAAGATTGAAATCACTATGCTTACATGTTGAATATGGAGCTGCAGTTCTAATTACCATAAAATGTGGAAGAACATGTTCACAGCCAACACGATTAAGGAGGGGCGACAACCGCAGTTTGAAGCTGAAGCCAGAGTGTTTTGTTGAGGCGGACTGGACGATTTATGTAAAATGTCCCGTTTCCACTGGCTGTTATTCTTTGCTTTTATTCATGAAAAAAATAATTGCAAATGCTGCATTTTGTAAGTTTTCAAAACTCGCCTATAAATTTGCTTCTCATTTCAGGCCATTGTTGTCTCTCATTGAAGTCATATGGCTTTATTTAGTGCACGGGTTGTTGTGTGCACCATTTTTTTTTTTTTTACATTACATGTCAAATTTTAGTAAGCAGTGCCATCTGTACTGCGCCCTCTTGTCTAAACATGGGCACTTGTGACTCCAAATGCTAAAATCTGAGTGTCAAAATGTCAATTCATACCTTCTGTAAACAAAAAGGCAGTGATGATTGTTAAATGCAGCACCTGTGTACATCACAACAGAGGAGCTCCTGCTTTTTTTTTGCCTTGTCGTCTCTTATCACCAGGTTCATATACAGTATCGTCCACAGACATGGAAGTGTGCCCTTCAGCCTAAACATAGCACATCATTTGTCATGTTTGCTCTAATGTTTCACATACAGTACATGCTTATATTTGTACTTTTTGTGTTTCAGCTTTTAATTAGAGGTCTGTGTTCTTTTGTTCCTGGTTTGACTTTATCCCTGTGATATAAATGAACAACACAGTTTATCATCTGATTTCTAAGTTGTCACCTTTGACGTACAATTAAAGGGTGTGGTACAGTACTTGGACACCGATTTTGCACCATACAATTCATTATCCAATAGTTATTATTTTATTTAGTTTAGTACTTTGTATTATATCTCCTGAACCAAATATAACTACAGGTACTACTATATTAATTTGATTCAGCAACAAGACATTAGACAGTGTTTCCGAAATACACTTTTTAAAAATCATTGTCTAAGTTGCTATGAACCTAATAAATATTGTTCTACTTTATACCGTCACCATGATGTCAGGGTCAATAAACAAATGCATTAAGCTTTCAAAATAAAGCTCAATAAAGCTGGGTCAATAAATTCACCCAAAACTATGGACCTGAACAGTTCATAGTCAGAACTGGATAGTACTCAAGTACATTTACCCACTTTACTTGAGCTTGAATGGTTTTTTTCAAAAATATGTATTTCTGAAAGTAGTTGTTTTGCAGAATACTTTTACTCAGTTACATATGGCCACATTTCAATGAGTGGGAGTAAAAAAGGTTGAAATAGAGGAAAAAAAAACTTAACAAAGCAACCACTTTATTATTTTGTTCATTTCTTTATTTAAGAAACTTAAAAACTGAGCAATATAGTCAATTAACACAAATGAACAAAAAAGCAGCAAAATTAGCATAGTGAGAAAGTAATCAAATGCATTTTGAAAAGTGAACAGTACAATCAAAGTGAACCAAAAACATAAAGAAAACAAGCAACAAAATGAGCACTATTGATTGAAAATGATATTGTAAATTAAAACTGAACAAAACCAACTAAATTATCAAAATAACCATGGAAATAAACAACAATGACCAGATGTAAATGGCTGTTCTGTAAAGCTGTGTATAAGGCTGTAATAAATTGCACATCATGAAATTCCTCAATACTGGAGTAGTTTTTTACTCAAGTACGCATGTTAATGAGAACCTCTACATGAGTCAGTGGATTTGTAACGGAACAGTACTTTACACTTACTCTACTGTAATCACTGACCGTCCAAACAGACAGACATGGTGCTTCTGTGTTGTTTTACTCAGCTCAGGAGATGCAAAATACACAATATGTTTATGGCAGAAGGCAAAATGATCACAGTGGCTCTACGTCTGAACATATTCAGATCTTAAAAATGTACAAGGGCAAAAGTTTTCCTACTTTTACAAATATCTTGAAACTCTGTGTCTGGGGTCAATGCCCAAGAGACACAGAGGCAGTTTGCACTAATCACATTCTAAAACAGCTTCAGTCAAGTTTTACTTTTTTTTTTGTCCAGTGACCTTTGACTCACAGATCACTGCACTGAAACAGACATATCTGTAAGACGCATGGCTTTGGATTTTTATTTATCTTGCGGAAGGCTGTTTTCCAGCTCTGCACTGCTTAACATTCATGGTACAGTAGCACACATTCACGCCTGGGAGCGGCTCAGTGCAGCCGCGGTCGTCAGCGTTGTCCGGTGAGCAGCTCCACTGGAGCAGCTGAGGTTAAATGTCTTACTCAAGGGCACCTGGACCACAGTCGTGACATGCTCTCTATGGCCTGGCCGAAGGCTGATCGCTTTCATTTTCTGCAACTTCTAACATCAATATACATAAATTGTGAAGGGGAGGGACACTAAACCTTCATCATGCCTAATAATGAAAGGAAGATGAATGTTACCCTTTCATCCATGAATTATTAACAAACTGGGGTTTGGACATTTTTAGCCTTGTGGCACTTCCAAACAGTCTGTAAAATATTGTCACTTAATTTAAGCCATTTACATCAATTCCAGTTCATTTTTGATTGTTTCACATCTAATTTGGTTCACTGACTTGAGTATTTTGTTCATTCTTCTTTTTTGTTGCCTTCTCCTTTATTTCTTGATAGTTTGCTCATTTTGTTTATTTTTGTTCATTTTTCTTCTGACTTCGATCACTTTGTATTCATTCTTTGATTGTTTTGTTTATTTTTCTTCCAATTTTGTTCCTTCGTCTTCTGATTTTGTTCACTTTTTCTTCATTTTCTGATTGTTTTGTTCATTTTCTTCTGATTTTATTCATTTTTCTTCTGATTTCAGTCACTTTATTCGATTAGTCTTTATTCTTTGATTATTTTGTTCCTTTTTCTTACAATTTTGTTCATTTTTCTCCTGATTCTGTTCACCTTTTTGTCATTGAATTGTAAAGCGCCTAGAAATAATCTAGAGATTATGATTGGTGCTATATAAATAAAGTTTGATTGATTGATTGATTGATTTTTTTGGATTGTTTTGTTCATTTTCTTCTTATATTGTTCATTTTTCTTCTGATTTTGTTCATTTTTCTTCCAATTTTGTTCATTTTTTGATTGTTTTGTTCATTTTCTTCTCACGTTGTTCATTTTTCTTCTGATTTTGTTCACCTTTGATTTGACTATTTTGCACCTTTTTCTTCTTACGTTGCCCCATTTTCCTGATTGTTTGGTTCATTTTAAGTCAAAACACTCACCGTATTATTACATTTCGCTTTGCTTTTTGCCTTGATTATTTAATTACTATAAATGTACTGTCTTCTTTGTCCAGTGTAGAGGACACCGTGTGTAAAAGGGTTAATATAAATTCTTGTAGAGACAACCCTTGATGTTCTTGACCTTATAAGACCCTAAAATAGTCTCTTTCAAGCAAGTTGCTCTGGTTATGATTGTTTTCTTTGCTCTGCATAAATCTGCCATGCTGATACTGTCCCTGAGGTTCTGACTCAATTTTTTCACAACAGCAACTGCAATAATCATCTCTATGGTAACTCGGTGCAAATGCTTTGCTGCATTCAAAGCAGAGAGCACAACAAGCGTGAGTGGGAGGGGGAGAGCAAGATGGGCTTCTCACTGCGTGTTTTAGCTGTTTTCCAGCCATCAGTTATTCATCCATCTTTAACGTCCATCATTCACACTCACTTAAAAATCCCTAGATCGCATCGAATGGGTAATCGAGTGAGTGCTGTCCTAATGCCAATCCTGCTTTATAAAGAAAAAGGACAAATCCAGATTTACTATCAAAAGTAATGTATTCCAATAACATGTCTGGCTTCTCTGGGTTTGAAAGGTCTTGAAAGTAAGCCTGGGTTTATCAAAAGCAGATCGTTAGGCAGGTCATTTATACCATAAAATCTCATGCTCCCCACCAATCAGCAAACTCCATCAAAAGTCAGTTTTACACCCTCATCTCTGGTAGAGATACAGGGCTCTAAGTGGTTGTGCTAGATTCACAGATGAATAATCTATGTGTCCACTAAATTCTGCTTTCATCCAGCTGAGAAATGAATACCAAACCAGCAGTGCTCACTGAGGTGTGATACTCAAATCCCAGGCTCTTTACTTTTATCTTTTGGTGCAAATATTTGTCTCATGAATTTCTCTGCCAACTGTTCCCAAAGATATTATGTCCTCGAGAGACTGCATTCTCCCCGGGTTTAATTTAAATCTTTATTATCAGTTCTCTTCTTAAAGCTCTTAGCTCGGGGAGTATTGCATTCATACGCATCTGCTGGAATATGTACATTGGGTTTCAGTGCTTTCCCCCCAGTGTGAAATGTACCCGTCTGCTACAGCGGGAGTATGAGCCCACAGCCGCCTGCAGTTCTTGTTGGTTCAACCTCGGAATGTATCACTCTGCTAAGATTAATTAGTGCTGCGGGTCTGACTTAAAGGTCGCAGCCTGGGGTTCAGTCAATAGGGCCACAGCTGCCTTGGGACATTTCAGCACAAATGAAATGAAAATGTAAGGACTGAGCAGAAAAGTGTGAAGTGTCCAGGTGATTTTAGTGCAAATTACTGTGCGTGAGAAGAGGCCACACTGAGCTAGTAGAGTACACAGTCTGCTAAAGACTTCGACAAAACCTCAACCATCGTAACAGCTATTGTTAAAGCAGGATGTGTGTGATGTGTTAATAGCAGGATAGCTTAATGGCTCTCATTACCTGTTCTTCTCCAGCTCAGGATTATTTTACAGTGAAAGGCTGGGGTTGACGAGTCCGTTGTGGCAATTATCAGGTGAGGACATTAACATGCACTTTGCCCATTTCAGACATGCTCAAAGGTAATAATAGACCAAATGTCATGCAAAAGGAGGCAAAATTTACTTAAGAGACTTAGATCATTTGAGTTGTACATGTTAAAGTAATTTTCTCCTGTACAAAGGAACTATTCAACATAGTGTCCATCACAAGTCGCCATCACTGAACCATGTCTCAAATCTTTGGAGAAATTCAGGTAACTTTTTCAGACACATTCCAGTTTTGCAGCAAGGTCGTTGGCTGTGACTCATATATTTGTGCAAATCAATTCATTTACTTGTTGATGATACATGACAACAAAGGAAATGAAGCACCTGTAGAGAGGAAGATTTACTCTAACAACAGGAGTAATTTGAATGAGCTACTTTAATTTATTTTGAATTACTTTTTGTATAGCCTTCATGTGGTTTATGAGAAATGAGTACAACTTATTTACAGCAAAATTTCAATCGGTGACATAAATGGTTCGAAAAAGCGGGGATGTTACAATGGTACATCTTTTTTGTCATGAAATGTAAGAAATTAAAGATTACAAATAGGTAAACAAAAGTAAATATTACAATTCGATTACAATAACAGTTCAACACTTTATTGTCATTATCATCAATGACACAGTTTTAAATATTGGCATTTAAAAAATGCAAAAAGTGCCATCCTGAAACTATGGCAGTTGTAATCCGTCTGAGCCGCCATGTTGAAGTCACCCATACAACTCGAAAGCACTCAGAGACTCCGAGCGCGGACCTCTGCCAAGGCAGCTTCATTGTTGCGATGCTAGCTTCCGTGGGCCTGGGTTTTCAGCTCAGGGAAGTACTGGCACACATTTCGGAGGATGGGGGCGTGGTTTGTGAGCTCTCCCTCATCAGTGTAACGAGATGCAGCTGCGTGTAACAAAGCCGATTTAAGCAGCTTTTGCAAACACACACCCTCTTCTTCCATAGGATTGTGCGAAACACATCACCCAAGGCTATTATAGAACATAAGTCAAGTCCAGAACACACACGCAGGGTTCGGTGAAGATTTAGTTGCAGGGGTTTATCTTTGTGGCTTAGAGAACAGGCTCAGGGTTAAGCTAACTCAGGCTCCATGGTAACACATGGGCTGCTCATTCATAAGATAAAACCCTAACATTTATGGTGAAAAACTACCATTATCACTTGAACCTATGCTCATTTCACCATAATGTTATTGCACCTAAAGTAATATACTTAAATTTATTTGACCTTTATTATCAGATTCGTTGACCAAGAAATCCCACCATCATCACATACATATTAGTTCAATAGTTATTCACCAAAAATCATATTTCCATAATGGTGGTTTTCTTCTGGCTCTAGCTCCAGAAATGTTGAAGATGCATCAAATCCGCGTGCACATAACTGAATCAGCAGACTTCCCACTCCAGCTGTACGTCTGCAGCTGTGTTCCTCACAGTGCAGGGCCGCTTCTAGACAGACGCATATGAGGGGCCGATCAAAAATGTGAAGGGGGTACTGTGGCAATTTTGAAAGTGGGGGTGTTCTGGCCTGGCTTTATTTTAAGTGATATACTGTATGCCAGGTTTCATTTTCACATATGTTCAGGCACCATAAAAAGGTTCATGACAAAAATGTCCAATGGGGAAAAAACAAAGCAACTGAAGATTTAATTCAGGAAGTGATAAAACGTTTAAACAGTTGTTTGTAAAAACTGCAATCCTTTGGCTGGTAATTTATACCATATACCGCTCTGAAAATTTTTTTTTGGCGTCCCTGATTTACTATTTCAAGGTATGTGTTTGTATAAAATGAACATTTTTTAAATTCTACAACATACTGACAACATTTCTGCCAAATTTCAAATAAAAATA
This sequence comes from Pseudamia nigra, assembly GCA_029823295.1. Lineage (NCBI taxonomy): Eukaryota > Metazoa > Chordata > Actinopteri > Kurtiformes > Apogonidae > Pseudamia > Pseudamia nigra. The sequence goes on along the minus strand of JAQQAE010011242.1, from coordinate 515 downwards.
TTGTCATTTAGTTCATTTATTTGCAGAACATGACAAATGGACAAAATAATAACATGTCGTGTTTTCACACTCAAATAATGCAAAGAAAACAAGTTCATAATTGTTTTAAACAACACAATACTAATGTTTTAACTTGCGAAGTGTTCAGGGATCAATATTTGGTGGAATAACCCTGATTTACTTACATGTTCTCATTAAATCGGGTTTGGTTCAGGCAATCACCTAATCAGAACCTCATTATGTAGAACGAGGTGTGGCTTGTGTCGGAATTCAACAGACACTGTCATACACGGAGAGATGCTGATTTCAGAAATGTTTACAGTTTTTTTCCAGAGCTGCATGTATGAGCCTACTCAGTTATTCAGTGACGAAGGCTCTCTTCCGACGAATATTGAATCTTGACTGTTTGCAAAACACCTTGCATTTGGGGTCGTTAATAAAACATTTTCACAAACAATTGGTCAATTTTGATTTTGTTGACGCAAAAGGGCTGAGAAACTGGGAAACAGAAACAT
>JAQQAE010011241.1:0-13713 GCA_029823295.1 Pseudamia nigra | reverse complement strand
TTTTGCTAATTTTGTTTATTTTCTCATTCTCTTCCTTCATTGTTTAATAATTTTTTTCAGGTTTATTAATTTTTTATTAATTTTGTGGATTGTTTTGCTCTTTTTTCAGTCAGTGTAAACCAGCAACGTTGAGATATTTCACAGTTATTTAGTTCATATTATCACACATGTTTTTTACCACTGCGCCTAAATGTTAGAAGTATTCATCCAATTCAGCATGTAGCATGTACAGTATAATTTACAGTTGCACCATAATAACAAAATATGTGTCTCCTGTGCAAAGCCTTTCCAGTAATGCACCATTGAACGGTTTCCTGAACACTGAGGAGTATTCATCACCTCTAACTCAACTGAAGTGAAGCCTAATCTGACTGTCCAAACTCAGTATATTGTATGAGCTACCTTGCATGTTTCCTCTAATTGTATTCAAGGGAGTATAAAAAAACAAGCTTTGTGTTGTCAAGGCTTTGAATTAAGCCTTGGTTCTTTGTGACTCAAGGTCCCTGAGTGCATTTTCACTTCAATAGAAGAGAAATAGCAGAAGCTATTAATACCTCAAAATATAAATGAAAAATACAAACACTTGACTCAAAAGTGTAAAAAGCCCCAAAAAATACCAACAGAAAGTTGTGACTTCTTCTTGCATGTTTCATGCACGATGCAGAGTGTTTGTGTTTTCTTCATTTTTTGAATTAGATTGCCCTAAATGCACACACGGACAAAATTGCTGGTACCCTTCTGTCAAAGACAGAAAAACCCACAATGGTCAATGAAATAACCTGAAACTGACAAAAGTATTAATACATAAAAAATTACTGAAAATGAATTAAAATCAGACATTACTTTTGAGCTGTGGCTCAGCACAGTTTTTTTAAACATACTTACGAAACTGAAAAATTATGGTACCCTTAAATTTTTTTGCACAATGTTTTGAGGTAATCACTGCAATCAAGTGATTTCTGTAACTCAATGTGAATTGGCACCTGTTAACAGGTATTTTGGCCCATTCCTTATGAGCAGACTGCTCCAGCTGTCTGAGATTTGAAGGGTGCCTTCTTCTTTTCCTTTTTTTAAGTACAATTCAGGTAACAGTGCATTCTGGGAAAAAAAATCAATTACCTCAATTTATTCTCACAAAATGTATAGATATTTGTTCAAGATAGTGTAGTTGTTGAATTGAGTGATAATAAATAATGTTATCAACATAAAACCAGAAAGCATTCAGAGAGCGCAAACATCTGCCAAATCTGCTATTTGTGCCACATTTTGCAACATTTTGCCAAACTGTTCCTGAGATATCACAGGTAAACACCACTGTAATGCTAGCCATCTTGAAAATTGGCCACATTACTGTTTTTTGCAGCCCCTCAGGCAGATTTACTGGGCATCAGCTGGAGAGTCATTGTGACACATTTGGAGCTTGTATCAGCATGCAGCATAATTTAACAAGACATATTGTTCCTCATTTTGACATGTTAATTTAATTGTACATGTTCCTAGAATGCGTTTTTTAAATTTCAGCTCAGCATACAACAGACCCTTCATTCAAGCAGATCTCTGTCATCCTGATTTTTCAATCCTGTATCAAACAGGCTGTTTCTGTATATTTTTCCATTATGTAGACTTCCTTGCACATTACCCCATGATGTCAGAATGGATTTGATGGTTCTGCTGGGTCTGGTGATTCATGGAGGATTGACTGAGGATGATAATGTATATTTGTGACATCACAAATATCCAAATGGCTGTTTCCAGAGGCACTTACTATAAAGAGGTTGTGTGTTTTTTCTACACAGAATGTAGGAAAAACTGGACATTTTCATACTAATTCATTATTTTCAAAGCCTGCAGTCCTATTTTTAATACCTTTAATTCCTTTCAACATGGACTAGCTGCTACACTAATTGTAATCTATTGGATCACCACCTCTGGAATATTACCAGAATTTAGATTAAACTTTGTGGTGTTATAGAACCTATTTTGATCTTGTTCAGCATTTTTTGTCAATTTTTCTGGGTATTATCTTGCAATGGTGAAACATTCTTTACATCAATTATGGGTGATCTGGGTGGGTCAGTTTATGTTGTCAACAAACTAGCACCAATGAAAATGTAACCTCATTGGTGGAGGTAATGAAATAAATTAAACTCAAAGTTTAAGCCAGTTACGGTTCTTCCACTAAGGCAGCTGAGGCAAACAGGTTCATGAACCCATGATAAGCAGTGTGCGTTGAGTAAACAGAAACGGTACTCAAGTTAAAAGTAGTGCTACTTTATCATTATAGTAATTCAAGTAGAAGTACTCATAAACAAGACTTGAGGAACAGTAAGAGTATCTCATAAAAAACGACTCAAGTAGACAGTAACTTCATAACGTGGTATTTATTTCAGCATAATATATATGTCCTTTTTTATTGTTTACTTGATTGTTTTGGTTTTTTTTATTTCAAATTTTACTTCTACTCGTTAAGGTGGTGCAAAATGGAACTGAGTCTAAGTAGGTTTTTTTCATCGCAAATGTAACTCAGTAAAAAGTATTCTGCAAAACAGCTAATCTCAGTACATTTTTTGAGAAAAAAGTACATTTTTTGCTCCAGTAGATGTAATGGAGTAAATGTACTTGAATATTATCTACCTCTGGTGATAACCTGTGATGTCACATGACATTTGAACTTGTGTTGCCAGTGTTCTATGAAGTCTTTTTTAAAACCCTTCACATTTTTACCAAATATCCATATTTACCCTTTTTGTTTCAGTTACTGCTGTCAATTCTGCTGAGTTGAAATCAGTTTATTCTGGGTAGATCATGTCATGAAGAGATTTAGGAATTAGTTCAAGAAGAGGTCCTGTATGTTGTTGCTACTTGAGCCAGTCAAACCTCTATAGGAGTATTATGCTACAGAACACTACCTAGAGCTGCACAAAGAATGTAAATATCTCTGATTGGAGGGTGTCACTTTCCTGACAGGGACTCAGTGGTGGAACCCAGCCCACTCCCACATCAGATAGGAGCAAAGTTTCCACTACTGTATGGTCACACAAGTGGAATGTCTCAAGTAAATGGTGCGATAACACCACTGTAAACCATGTAATTTAGGAAATACTGCAAGTATGTCCTCAGCTCTAAATCGTGCTCATACATGTTTTTGTTAAACTCATTTCTTGTCATTTGTAGCTGAAATGACACAAGTGAAGCAAATGGTTGTGAATTTTCACTCATGCAGTCTGTTACTCCTGCACCAGCTGTGTTTATTTTTCTTTGTCAGTGTTTTAGGTTGGAAGACACAAAATATGTTTGTGCCTTGTTAAAATAGTTCTGTGAATTGGCTGCAGACAACCTTGGCAGCAAGATGTTATTTTCAGTGTCATTTCATGTCAGTAAGTGAGTGGCAGATCGGGTTTGAGCTGGCAGTGATATTAATCATGCGTCAACTGTCATTTATTTTAGCAAACAAGAAACAGTATGTTCTCTATTCAGCTAGACCTTTTTGAATACGTCTTTGCATGTTTTTATGTTCTTAATCTCTTTGCATGTTTTATGTCACTGTCATCTTTCACATCGTTTTGCATCTTCTTTAGTTCATTTTTAAAAATCTTTTTGCATCTTTTACATTATCTGTCTGGTACTAATAATTTAAAACTAAAAATAAATGTCTGGTTTCTTTACTCGGGACCAAAACTCAGCCTTTAAACTTGAATAAAACTATGACATTTATTGCAATAATTATCGACTGATGTGAAAATTTTTATCTTGAGGACATTTCTGATCTTATCACACTGCTTTAATTGGCACCTACAAATTATTCTACGAAATATCTATTAATTTCTGGCTTTATCTATCCATCAAATAGATTTTTGACCTTGTACAGTAAATGTTAAAGTACAGTAGATGTGTGTATCGTAGGCATTTAATCTCCAGGTTGTCATAGTGTATGTTTACTAGGAAAAACACGCCACTGTAGCAAAGTCCTAATTCTGATTTAATGGGAGTGAGCCATTTTAGTGTAAGCCTTATCCTGATAATGATTTCCTAAGCCTCTTTAGTTTGTGGCTCATATGATTGGCTTGGCTGTAAAGATCAAAGCGCATTAATCTCCAACATGAAGATGCTGAAAGGTTGAGGCCTGCAGATCAGAATAGTTGCTTCATTATTAGTGCTTTCCCTGCAGAAAGTGTGGACTGCAGCAGTTTTTACCAACAAAGTAATGAGGTATGTTGTCAGCTTGTAGTAATGATGGATCGTTTAACAATAAGGGAAGACAAGTGCACAGGATTATGTGGAACGAGGCCAGAATGAAAACCACATACTTCACGTTTTATGGTTAATGGAAAAGTGTGTTTCTGTTATTAATAAGCATCATTAAGATACTTGTGAAAGTGGATAATCTGCTGTAATCTGTGGAACAAATCGGCTCTTGCTTCAGTTAAATTACTTCCAAACAATACTGACAGTGGAACAGGAACAGGAGATCTACCAGAGATTATAGATCATGTCAGGAAATCATAATTCTCTCTTTTTCAAACAGAAAATCAGGTTGTGTTTATTTACATAGACATACAATAGAGACATGGATGCTAATGTAAAGCCTTTAGACACACTGTTTATATAAACTACTATAAATATGTCAGCGGCTGAGATGTATGTAAAGGGTTAACTGTCATATCTTTTCATGTGAAACATTCAGTGATTAATCATCATCTACAGAAGAAGGTATTTATCAGTTGCATGCTGAGGTATGTATTATGTATGTGTGTGTGTCCTCAGGGTGACTTCACTTGGAACAGCGTGTCAGGACGTAGCGTTGGCCTGAAGCCCGTACCTCTGCAAAGCCTCTCAGAGCTGGAGAGGGTTCGTCTCCAGGATGTGGCCCTCAGGAGATTACTTCAGGATCATGAACTTGGTTGCCACATCACCATACCAAAATGTACTGAAGCACAAACAAACAACAGTATCCCACCTTAAAATTGCAAGTCAAGCTTGACACAGCATGTTTTATGAAATGTGTAAAAGAGAGCAAAATGAGACGAAATGTTTACTGCATGCATAAAATTAACTTGACTCTTCTGGCTTCACAATTACATCACTTTTCAGATGAATGCAAGCATAAGAAGTCACTCAGACAGAAGCTGGATTCATTATCAAAAGAGAAAAGTAAAGACAAAGGTAATGTGAGTCTGGATTTACTCTATATAGCAGCTTCATACGCTGACGTTTAGTCTATTACAATTTTTCATCATTCAGAAGCTCTGAGACAACAGTATACAACCAGTACAGGATTTTCTCACCAATGAGGATGTGCAGGTGTAGTGAATGGTAGGTATGTAAAAGCTGCAGTTGGGATGAGAATAATGGAAATTATGACGCAGATTTGGAAATTCGAAATCTTCAATAATAGCCCCTGTTCAAATTATTGGATATTTAAGCATGATATCCAGCTGGAAAGTTATTTTTGCCGTTGAATTGATTTTATGGCGTTGAATATGCCAGTTGCATATGTACTATCTGTACATATGCTTGGTGATGAGTATCATTATTTATTTGAATGTAGTTATTTTAACTTGCAAAGGCAAAAATATTTACCTCTTTGTATAAAGCTTAGACCAAAGGCATGTAAAATGGAGAAGCTGTTTAATTCCAAAGATAATGTACAGCTCAAACTTGCAAAATTTTGTAAATAAATTGTATCTGGTTTTGCACATGATTAACTAATCATGTATTTCTTTGATTATTTATTCCTGTATTTTATTTTTCAATTTTGTTTTTATGAAAGGAATAATTTGTTTCCCTCTTGCTTTGTTGTATATGGGTTCTCTTTTACCCCAGGAGTGGGTCTAAGGAGAAATAAGAACCAGTCAAAAGATTGGACACACCTTCTCCTTCAGTGGTTTTTCTATATATTTTTAACATGGTACTGTACTTTAAGGCTGAAGACATCCAAACTGTGATATAACACATATGGAATTAAGTAATAAAAAATGCTAGGCAACCCAGAGGATGTTTTATGTTTTAGATTGTCCAAGGTAGCTACATTTAGCTTTGATGATAGCTTTGCACACTCATTGCAGTATTACAGTAGGTACAGAGTCAGCAGCCCTGTTAGTGCAGGGTGTCCCCTAGTGTGTTATAGGCCTGGAATTTTTCATTCCTTGGTCAGTCCAGGATAAAATTAGGGTTTTCATTATGTTTTATATTCATTTTGAAGGTAAGGCCTCTTCCTACTCTGCCGCCTTTGCCACAACAAGCCCCTACCATAAAACTTACAAAGGGGCTTTAAAAGTGCCCAAAATGCCTCAGAGCATTATATTAGAGCTTAACAAACACATAAAATACTCAAATGTATACATTTCAATAGGTGTCCAAAATAGCAATTTTACCTTTTCCAACAGAGGCAAAATCCTAGAAAACTGCTTTAAAAATACCTAAAATTACTTTCCCATAGCATAACTTCTGCCACTCTGGAGATTATTGTTGAAATGTTTAGAATCACTGTGAAATACTTCAGGGACATTTATTAGTACCTTATTAATGGCCTCATGTTATTTATGTATTTGATTGATAGGGACAATGCACATTAATGAACATCTCTAGTAAGTTAACAGATATAAGTATGTTGGATTATAGCTACTGTAAGTGCTAATTTGCATCTGTAGTCCCCAGGCAGGTAACAGAAACATCACAAAACATACACGTAAGACAATAGAAGAACAGTATGATAAAATACAGCACATTAACAAGTTACAAGTGATCACATGACTGATTCGTTTTCAGCCACTGTTTGAATTGTGCTTTGAAGGTGGAATTCTCTTATTGGGAGGGGCATAAATTGTGTTTTGTTCAAAAGTAAATAAAACATGCATATTTAAGAACTTTAAAATTCTCAAAGCTCAACAGATATATTTAACTAAAATGTTGCAGTGATGAAATTAAAGTGTTTTTTTTTTTATCAAAGACCTTTAGGGATTTACTGTAAAGCGATTCCATTATTTTGAATGTACGTATTTATGCCTGTTTGGGACCAACTCGTGAAACAATACTTGACACATGGTAAAATCATTGAGTGCCAAAACATTCTGGCAGCACCACACTGTTTTAGGCAGATGTAAAACAATTTGGAAAAATACACTGTTCCAGACTCACAATGTTCATTTTCAGAGCACATAGTGAAGTATTACTGCTCAGCCACAATAGGTCAGTAGTGAACATCAGAAGATATTAAATCTGCTTGAAGCACTGCATCACTCCATTCACTCCCCGCAATTGAACAACTTACTGAGCTGTAGCTAACACAGTAGCCACCATAGGAGAGCTATATCAAAAAATCTAGAAAAGGTCTTTGAATTTATGATGTACTCTGTTTTCTCTTTACTAAATTGACTGCTTCTTGCCATAACATGTATTTGCACAGTAGTTGTAGTGGCACTAACAGGGCTATTGACACTGTACCCACCTGCCCTCTGCACAAGACACATGATGGTCTAAAGCAGGACTTCTCAACCAGTGGTCCGCGACCCCCTGGTGGTCTGTGAAGGCATTGCAAGTGGTCCCTGCTCTTGTAGTTTCTGCATCTAGCCAGCGCCATTATGGATCATTTGTAAGGAATAATGTTGTAAGGAAAAAGCTAGCTACAGAGGTGGACGTCAAACAAGATTCTGCTGCATGCTGTCCGGACAAAGCTTCAACTTTACAGGAAACAGGGAGAAGTAAGATGGAAAGATCAAGAGGAAAATGCAGTGACAGCTACATTAAATATGGATTTACGGAGCATATATGAATTTACATTCACGGCTGACAAAGGAAGTGACAATGTACCATTATTTTTCCACATGCAAAAGTGAGTGAACATGTACAGAAAAGCATCATGTCCAGTGGTGCTTAGAGCTGCACAATGCAAAAATGCTCATACAATTACAGAGCAACTTATTTTCCAGCAGCTACAGACGTGTCAAACCATGATAGACAAAGAATATGCAAATAAATTAAAAACCATCCCTTTGTCAGATAGCACTAGTCTTAGCACCTGTCCTTATACTGAACAGCAGTGGTCTTCAGATTGCTTGTCAGAATGGTGATCCCTGGATCAAAATCAGTTGAAAACCAGTGATCTGAAGCATATTAGGAAGGCAGGAAATGGCACAAATTAACTCACCTGTAAGTTGAAAACTGTTCCACATGACTACCCCATGAATCTGATGAGAGACTGCCATGAGTGTACAAATCTGTCATCAAAGCAAAATGTGGCTACTTTGGACAATCTAAAATATGAAACATAATCAGTATTGTTTAACACTTTTTTGTTTATTACATAATTCCATGCATGTTTTTTCACAGTTTGGATGTGTTCATAATTAGTGTACAGTATTGAAAATAAAAATAAAGTAAAACCACTGAAGGAAATAGGGTGTCCAAACTTTTGACCAGTAGTGCAGAAAGAATTAATGCAAGAACAAATTCATTGTGTTTTTTTTTTTTTTAACTTCCTAACACACACTACGATGGCCTTTCCACACGAACAAAAACATACAGTCCTTTGGTAGAGTTACTGATTCCTGTCAGACATTTATTCATTTCCACTTCTTGTCTGGGCTGTGTCTGACACTTGAAAAAGCACTTTGATCCTTTTGGCTGGAGCTGTATGGAATCACTAAAGCAGACATTCTCAACGTTTTATACCCATGGAGCTCTGAGTGATCCAAATCTACAGTGCAGTAAAGCAGTCTCAGAGGAGCTGAGAGCTGCCCTGCCTACTGCAACAGTCTGGCAGGAAAGTGATGTTTTCTGTCAGACAGGCAGTCAAGGGAAATAACAAAAACAGTCTTAAATAGTGGTGGTTCATTCATTATAACTTATCCTCAGGCAAGGCCAGCCTCCTTTTTCCTCTTTTGCCTTTTTGTTTACAAAGCCCCTTCCGAAAGTATGCATGCTGCAAAACACTGCTGGTAGTTTTCTGATTATACCCTTTTAGGAGCTGTATTTCTCTAATTGGGTAAGCTTTTTACATGAAGAATGAATGCATACATGACATGAGCACTGTGCAGAAAATACAGTACATATAATAAGATCCTTTGGGTAAAAAGAGCAATGCCAATGACATATCTAAGATCTAATTTAACATCTCTCAGTTGACTTGCAGCCAACAAGATGAACTTTAAGTATCCCTGTCCCCCCCCCCCCCTCCTACACAGAGACCATGCCCCAAGCATTTGGCATACCACTGTCGCAGGTCATATCCAACGACCGAGCACACAAGCAGCGGCACGAACCCTTGCGGGGAGAACACAGTGACCCCAGCGAACTGATGCTATCCTTCCTTCACCACACTTCCAGCTTCAAAAGGCCTAACAAAGAGCTTTCCAGCAGCAACTCATCATTGAGCTCCACTTCTGAGACCCCTAATGAATCACCTCTGCCCAACACAGCCGACGCAGTGCCGAGGACACATAGGAGGGTAGGCTTTTCTGTCAGTAAATCTGACACTGTGTCATAGAACAGCAGGAAATCTGCCCAATTACATTTGCACATTTTATTTCTCTGAGAATTTGTGACCTTTTTGGATATTCCTCCAGTGAGGGGAGGTGGTGTGGCCACTAAAGGACTTCACCGCATTTTGTCACTCTAAACACCAATTGTGAATTCCTTCAGTGAATTCTCATTCCCCCTCTATCGACAGGGTGGTGTGTCAGTGGATTGCATCACTGACCTTGATGATAACCAGTCTCGGCTCTTGGAGGCACTCCAGCTGTCCTTGCCTGTAGAGGCCACTGAGAACAGGAAGAAGCGCCAAGACAAGAAGCTGAGCCTCAACCCAATTTACAGACAAGTGCCTAGGGTGGTTGATCTCTGCTGCCAACACCTGGAGAAATATGGTACACATTATTAAAGTTCAAAAATCACACCAGACCCATACAATATTAGGAATATCTGCAATGTTCCATAACACTGTTTAATATTATGATGATACTGTGGCTTACAGTGAATAACTTAATTTAAAGTTCCCTCCTAATTAACACAAATTAATGCCCTTAGCCCTTATTTTTTAGATGTGTATATATTTTCTATGAAGTGTTATGTTGTCAATGAATGTTCAGTGTGGTTGAGATAGGGTGGAGCAGTAAATACGCACTTGGAGGTTTATCGTAGCCTACGTTACACATGAACTCCAGTGTCCACGTGTGCTATACAGTATTATGATAGTTGCTGTAAATTAGTCATTATCACTAAAACCGCCGGGATTTGCTATATACCTAAAACAGCCAATCGGGTCAAGTTTATCCATGCTTCTAGTCGACAAAAATGTCCACTGTCATTGCATTAAAGGAGACATATTGTATGCCTTTTAACAAGTTGAATTAATTCCTACATCTCCATAGAATGTGTATTTTAAATTTAGAGCAGAATAAACTTTATTCATCCCCTTCTAGAGAATTTGGCCGGCTGGCCAGCTGGGCCTTCATGCTGTTGAGTCTTTTTATTTCTGTATTTTGTGCTTCTTTAACACCTCACTCCTCCTGCTTTTATGGTTGTTTCAGTTCTCAAAATAGATCTTGAGTGAGAATTAAAGATTGAGGGGGCATGTCAGAGGATCTGTGATGTATGTACCTGTAATGCATAAAACACACATGACACCATAGACATATGCAGTGTATGCATAGATGCTGCATTGGCCACTTCAGTCCATTGCTGTGATACTTCAGTATGGTCGTAATATTTGTCTGGCGTAAATTACTCTGTGAACACGTGTAAGTAAATGGGTAACAGCAATTGTCCCAGTGAAAGGCACGGTATAACTTGCAATCTACATACAATTTCAATGGGACGTTTTTATAAAAACCCATTTCCAAAAAAGCTGGAACAAAAAAATCTAAATAAAAACAATGCAGTGATTTGAAAACCCATATTTTACTCCCAGTGGAACATAAACAACATATCGGATGTTGAAGCTGAGACATTTTACCATTTCCTGGAAAATATTGGCTTCTTCTGAATTTGATGGCAGCAACAGGGGTGATAAAAGGCAGGAAAACTAACTGGCACAAATAAAGTACAACTGTAGTAGCATTTGACAACTAACAAGGTTAACTGGCCCCATGTCAGTAACATGACTATAAAAGTAGCAGAACCTTGCAGAAGTTCACAAATCTGTGACAAACTGCATCTAAAAATTGTGGAACAATTTAAGAAAAATGTTTCTCTATGTAAAATTGTGAAGACTTTGAAGATCCCAGCATCTACCATGTGCAATATCATTAAAATATCCAGAGAATCAGGAGGAAGGTTGAAGTTCAAAACTGGATGCTTGTGATTTTTGGGCCCTCAGGTGTCACTGCATTACAAACAGACATGATTCTCTACTGGAAATCAGTGCATGGGCTCAAGAACACTTTCAGAAATCACTGTCTGTGAACACAGTTTGCAAAACCATCCACAAAAGCAATTTAAAGCTAGATCATGAAAAGAAGAAGTCATATGTGAACACGATCCAGAAACACCGCCATCTTCTCTGGACTAAAGCTGAATTAAAACAGTCTGACGTGAAAGAGAAAGCTGTCCTGTGGTCAGATGAATTACTCAGAGCATTTTAAAGAGTTTGAACATTAAATTTCAAGACTTTGTAGCTAATTCAATTGGAAACAGGTTGAAAAGCATTTGCATTGTGTTCTGTTTGTATTTAAGTTTTAAACAATGTCCCAACTTTGTTGGAACTAGGGTTTGTACTTCTTCACACTTGTATGGGAGACATGTAGGTTCAATTGACTGTGGGGTGTACATATATACTGTAGTGTCTATGTCTATGAGTGACAACATGTGACTGCCATGTGATTGGCTGATTAGATATTTGCATAAACGAGTTGCATTAACTGGTGGAAATAATCGTGGCCAATGAGCATCTAAACTACAGTGCTAGAAGAATATATAAGAATATATAAGAAGAATATATAAGTTCAGCTCCTGCAAGTTGTATCATTATACAATAGAATTAAATACCCATCAAACTTGCACGTTTAAATAAGACAGCATGACATCCCTATTTCACCTACCTGTCACTGTATGTGAATTAAAAGTTAATTATACATTTCTGTGATCACTGTTCTGCTCCTCTGACATCTCAAGTGGCAGGGACTAGGATGTGAAGGTAGGAGCCAAACGGGTATAAATATGGAAATGAAAATGGTCAGTGTCAATAAAATAAATAACATTACTCTCATTTGTCATTATCCAGGGAGTCTAATGATGTATATCATAAGGACACTGAAAATAAAAATGTAAAAGGTCTACTATAGACATGAACTTTGAGTGTTTGGCACTAAAAGAAAGCATTTTTCATTTGTACTTAGGCCTACAGACGATTGGTATTTTTCGTGTTGGAAGTTCCAAGAAACGGGTTCGCCAGGTAAGATTTGTACAGGCTGCCTTTAAAAATGTCAATAGTTTCCACTCCTCTCATTAGACCACTGTGCTTGTAATGTTTCCTGCAGCTTCGTGAGGAGTTTGACCAGGGATGGGAGGTGAATTTGGATGAGGAACACAGCATCCACGATGTTGCTGCATTGCTTAAAGAATTCCTCAGAGACATGTATGACCCACTGCTGACACGAGAGCTCTATACAGCCTTCATCAACACAATGTGTGAGGACCACAGGATAACACCAATGACCAATCACCCTGTTTGTGCTGCTGTGTAATGACCATGTCTGGTTGGCTTTTTTTTCTGCAGTGCTGGATTATTCAGAACAAGAGAGCGCCATCCAGCTCTTGATATTTCTGCTTCCTCCCTGTAACAGTGACACTCTGCAGCACCTGCTTTGTTTGTTGTACACTGTAGTCATCCACGCTGAAGACAGCCTGGACAAGGAGGGACATGTGGTAAGGAAATGTCAACATCAGCACTAAAGTGGTGTTTCAATAAATGTGCTCTCTCCTTGGGCCCCAAAGTAAAAAAAAAAAAAAAATCATTACAATCTGATGTGATATGTTTTTACTAAAAATGCTTCCACGGATTTTTGTTTTAACTCTTTAAATCTTTAAATGTTAAAGGTAATAAAATGAAGATATTTGTCCCTTTTGTGTTGTGAATGACACCGTACAACATGAAATAAATACGGGCAAAATAGGTACTAGATTTAAGAAAAATGAACTGCATCATCCACAATAGGAACATTGTGAGCAAAATAATCCAGAGAATTAAGACAAAATAGCACTGTCCACAGACAAAAAGTCATTGAAAAAGAGATGCGTACAATGAGAACAGAATGTAAACAAAAGTTGTCAACAAAATGAATGACTAAACTAACAAGGAAATGAACAAAATATAAATAATTAAGAAGTTTAATTAAGCAACTGTCCAAAATTAGTAGAAGAAAACTAAAATACAAAATAATATTACTGAAAATGAACTGAATAATAGAAACAAACTGAAATTTTAAAAGTATCCAAATCAACAATATACACAAAAAGGGACAAACATAAATAAAACAATACAAAAATCTAAAAATGTACGATTAGGAGGTCAGGGAAATGTGAAAAAATGGGCCAGAATAAACAAAATAAAAAAGACCGGTTCACAGACACCAGACCGGTTCTGGACCGGTTTGGTGTCTGTGGATGTCACCCAGTGTCTGTGTTGTTTGTTGTTCTATTGCTACTCTTTTCTTTTGTTTCTCCTCTGTCCACTAACCCCAACCAGTCGAGGCAGATGGCCGCCTACCCTGAGCCGCT
>JAQQAE010011240.1:0-13714 GCA_029823295.1 Pseudamia nigra | reverse complement strand
CTGTTGCTGAACCTCGACCTGACCAACTGCACCAACCCCACATCATAGCACTGCCCCCACAGGCTTGTACAGTAGGCACAAGGCATGATGGGTAATCACTTCATCTGCCTGTCTTCTTACCCGGATGCGCCATCACTCTGGAACAGGGTCATCAGACCACATGACCTTTTTTGGCCAGGCAGTGTATTATGGTTGCTCAGATATTTGCTTATTTTCTTCAGCATGTTAATTTTGGGTACTACTTTGTTCCTTTTTTCTCTGATGATTTTTGATTATTTTAGTTCAGTTCTTTTCAGTCGTACTGTATTTGTACAGCGCCAATCATAATCCAAGATTATCTCTAGGCACATTTCAAGGTTGAAGCCTCAAAGACTGAACGGAGAGCAAACCCAACAGAACCTCCAAGAACAAACCTCCTTTAATGGAAGAGAAAAACCTTCCACAGAACCAGGGCTCTGGGTCGGCAGCCATCTGCCTCAACTGGCTGGGATTAGTGGACAGAGAGACAAGAGAATAGAGAGAGAGAGCAATAAACAACAAAGACGTAGGGCGACACCGTCACTGGACCGGTCCTCAACCAGCACAAAACTTTATGTAGAAAAGGCACACATTCATGCATTAACAATTCTACAAAAGACAGAAAATTAAACATTTGATGCTCAAATTCCCAGAAGGATCCAGAGATACCGGACTAAAACCGTCAGTCCCAATGTTCAAAGTAAACTTTCCAGATGTGAGAGTGTAACATTGTTTAGTACTTCGTGTTTATAGCATTTACTGCAGTTAGTATCTAGCATTGGAATCTGTTGCCTTTTCTGAATTGAACACACTTCAAACCACTTACCCAAACTGTGACTTCAGCGTACCATTACACCCCCATCAGAAACAAGTAATTCTGTGGAACTTATGTTGCTAATTTCTGCTCATAATAGGACGGTCTTGGATGGTCGTGATTGCTGGCCCCATGCTGTAGGTTCAATAGTGTTTTGTATAATTGTGAAACAAACCAGTTTCAGGTGGGTCCAAAACTTAAAGTACAGTGATAAAACATGAGACAAATCAAGCTGTGTACTCGAGTGCCAAAAAAGTAACGTGTCCTGACGGAGACAAAAGCATAGATGTGTAGAAGTATTAGTGCAGATACACATTTTTTTTTACTTTAAATACACAAAATTATAAAAGTCATATCGTCATCTAAATATCAGGACCATCTATACAAAAAAATAAATAACGTAGGTGCAACGCCATTTGAAATGCCACGTGTGATGCACTGAGGGAGGACGGGTGGAAATCAGAGCGGTCCCATTCCGGTAACTTCAGACGTCAGCCTACAAGAGTTAAGAGAAGGGGGGGGGGCAGAAAATCAAAGGGAAACGTTTAGTAAATGGAATGTGTCTTTGTGCTGCTTTGTTCTGCATTTGTGTTGAACTTCTCACTGTTCGACAATTGTCATTGTACAAACTGTACGTACATTCAGAATCGTCACTTCTAGAACCAGAACGTCTTTACCATGTAACACTAAACCTTCATTTACTCTTGTGGAATCAATCAATCAATATCAAATCCTGATAGAGACGGTTTTGTGCCATATTCGTAACACTCGCGTGACTCTAACGGCGTTGCTCAATGGCAGTGATGCATTCTCACTTTTAATAAATCGGCTTTTTATTTTATTATCACTTTTGATAATGCAATAAAAAGACAAGACAGGACTTGATAAATATATCCATGGTTGCATCCACACTAATGTTTTTGATTTCTTTTCCCACAAAACCATATTGGAGTGATTTCTGGAAGATAAAGACAGATACGGTGGAAGTTTGGTGTCAAGTCACCAAAGTTTCTCAGCTCAAATCCTCACAGGGACCTTGAGTCGGCAGCATGCAGTTACTAAAGAAAATATAGCAGCTATTCTTCTATTTTGCCAGCACTATGTAGCAGAGAAACAATTGAAATCACCACATAGTCTGTGAGCAAGTACCCAAATTTGGGCTGACCGGTACCGTTTTGGGTGTCCAATTCTAATACCAAAGTGTCCTCGTATAGCATTCGATGTGAAGATGTTGTAGAAGAAAGTTACGATGACACTGTCTTTAGTTATAATAAAAAAAAGATTTATTACAAAGAACAACATCATATACAGGCATCTTGTCTGCTTGGAGAGAGCGTCTGCCAATTGTTTGTGAGCATCTCCCAACATTCCCAGAAAACATGTGTCTTATATACTGTAGCCCCAGACTTTGGTAAGAAGTTGACCCGAGCGTAGACACGTCTTCTTGAGCAATTTTTTTTTGTTATGAGGTTCAAATTTTTGATGATTTTTGTCTCCAGTATCCGAATTCTTCGTTGTCAGAAGCGTTCGTTATACGGGGTACCAATATACGTATATGCATATAATTTGAAACAATGCCATGAAATAACTATTATGAGGCATCTTTTCTTTGTCGATGCATATTAAAACCTGCTTATTCAAACTACACTGCTCAAAAAAATTTAAGGAACAGTTTGAAAACACATCAGATCTCAATGGGGGAAAAAAACCATGCTGGATATCTATGCTGTTATGGACTGGGTTGGGTGTTAGGAACAAATGGATGTCACGTCATTTCATAGAAATTCAAAGACACCCCAAAAACCATGCATCGGACTAATCAATTTTGATGAAATTTCACCTGGACCAGGGCATCACTGAGCTCCTGGACAGTGTGAGGAGCAACCTGGTAGCGTCCGATGGACTGAAACATAATGTCCCAGAGCTGTTCTACTGGATTCAGGTCAGGCGAGCGTGAGAGCCAGTCAATGGTATCAGTTCCTTCATCCTCCAGGAACTGCCTGCATGAGGCCGGGCATCGTTGGGTACCATAGGAACCCAAGACCCACTGCACCAATGTATGGTCTGACAATGGGTCCGATGATTTTATCCAGGTACCGAATGTCAGTTAGGGTGTTGTATTGTCTGCAATGGTCTGTGTGTCCCTCCATGCAAATGCCTCCCCAGACCATCACTGACACGCCTCCAAGCCAGTCATGTTGAACGACGTTACAGGTAGCATAACATTCGCCACCTCTTCTCCAGACCCATTCATATCGGTCACGTATTTAGGATCAACAAATGCCACTCGAGCGCCATTGTGCTGGCCCACTAGAGAACGTCGGGCATCTTCATGAAGTGTGTCTTCACGAGGACCATGCTCCTCCATGCTCTTGACAGGCACATCAAACCTTCTGGTCATGCCACGTATTGATGTGTCATCCTGTAGGAGTTGGACGGCCTGTTAAACCTCCGTAGTGTCCAGGTGTGGCCTCATCCTGCCTGCAGTCACACTGACCCTCGTGGCAAATGCAAAACTAGTGAAAAACAGCCAGAAAAGATGTAAAATCATTGCTGTTTTGCGGGTCGTCTCACTGTTGCCCCTCGACTCAACCTGTTAATTCCATCAGCACCAAACTGGCTGAAACTGATGAACAACCCCCTCTGCTACTGAACTGATCAGATCAACATGCCAGAAGTTTAACTGACTTGATGCTACAGTCTAACTATAAAAGGTTCCTAATTTATTTTTTTTTGAGCAGTGCATTATGAATCATGCTGATATTCAGAGAGATGTTGATGTGAATGACTTGAGGTTCCATTATTTCTCATGTCATGTTATGTGGCAAAACTTCAATTTCAGGACCATTATTTAGACTTTATTTAAATTATATTTTTATTGCATCAAGTCTGTTACAAGGTATCGTCTTATTAATTAACTTATAAATTAATTTTATTCAGGGACAGATATGAAACATCTACTAGAAACTATTGAAAGGGAACTTATGGAGTTAAAAAGTGGTCTGATATGAATAAGGCATCATTATAATGAATCATTGTGTTGAAATGTGGAGGAATGTATATAAAACAAAGATAGAGCCTATAATTGAACAATAAAAAGCTACTAGAATAATTAATAAAGCTTGCTATCATGAATCCAGTATTTCATGATTTATAGGTTCAAGCATTTTAAAAATTTCCAGACACTGTACATTTAAAAATGCTGGAAATACTTTTGAGTAAAAAGCAAGAGTGTTGCTGTCTGCATTCAAAACTTTTTTTTTAAATTACAAAAAGGAAATTATAACTAAATAGGGTTGCTCGCTTTTGAAACATGCAATTCAAGAACAAATGTTAAATATCGATGTGTTTCTGTTTGATGATGATAAACTCAGTGATAAATTGAAATTGTGCAGCTCTTTGTTGAGTTTCGAAAAAGCCTTGACATGTCAAATACTTGAGAGCTATGATGTAAAATGATTTGAAATGAGTGTTACTGTAATATGAAATAATTTGTATGTTTTATTTATCTGGAATTGATGATAATAATTGTGGGAGATTCAATAATAAGTCCGTGGATTCAGCTTATTCCCTTTTCCGTATGGATTTTATACAGTAATATACAGTCGATGATGAGACACAACTCAAATGTTTGTGCCTTTTCATTGGTCTCTGCTTTATGGATCCTCATATAACACAGTAATGAGGACAAAAGGTTAAATTTTTGTCAGATTTGGGGTGATGTCAGGTTGTTGCCGTGGATGATGGCTCATTCCTGCCACTGGAGGTGGTGAAAAACATTTAACTTTGATCTGTGGGTCTTTGAGCTTTAGTTTCCTCACACCTTCGGATAATGATGCATTTTTTCTGTTGACAATGAATTAGGTGTGTCGCTGCACAGAAAGGCACAAAAGGAAACAACTGGTAAGTGCAAAAATATTCACTGTGTCGAGAGTCGAGTAAAATGAGCAATGATGTGAAACATTTGTCATGTGACCCTAAATTTAGCGTACACTCTTCATTCATCTTGCAACTGAAGGAAGAACCAGGTGGTTAAAGTGATAAGCAGATTAATTCACAAAAATAAATAAACTAATTAATAACTGATTGTTGCCTGTCACAGTACAGGGAGCAACGCTTGAATTTAGCTTAAAACCTAATTTTTGGGTTCTCATATTTGCCACCAGTGCCAACTGGAAACTTCTGTCTGTTTCAAAATAAAAGCCCTGTGGGGGTTTGATGGGTGGCTTATAGGACTTTCATTGTGTCGGCGTTAACATACAGTCGCAATGTAAATGTTGGTGCATCGACAGAAACACAGACTGTGACATAGAGCAGATCCTCACATCAGGGACGTGCAACAATATAACGTTAAAAATGCATTAAATTTAAGCAATGGAAGGAGGCGTTTTGTACTTTTACTATTAAATATACCAGACACCACAAGAGTATTGTCGGAAAATTATGTTTTATTATGCACAACAATTAAAAAAAAAAAAAAATCTTACACTTTCAATTATCTCAATAAAGTTGAATTTACTGTAATCAATTAATTTACTTAATCCTTAATGTAACATTTTATGTTGCATGTAATTAATATGTTATAGTTGTTGCTACTTAAATAAACCAATTTGCTTCAAGTTTAAATTCATTAAAACTGAAATTATTACAGAGGCACTATTCAAAAACAAATAAAGAATCACAGGCATGTGGGGGGGGGGGGGCATAAAACACCCGATCCCCCCCAGCGGAGGCAAACGGGGCGAAACGAAACAGAACAAACAACATTTTTGGCAGTGGCTCAAATGTTATTATTTTTAAAAAATGGTTAATATTCATCAAAAGTCAAAGTCTTCAAAACTTTCTTTTAAAATCTAAATTGCTCTTCAATATGCCACAGAAATATGGAAAAAATAAAACAGGCCAAAGCAGCCAAATTTGTAAAAAAAAAAAAAAACTTTTGGCCATGACTGTATGTGAAAACGTGTCCTGTGTTTTTAACCTACACTTTTCAAATGGAACGGTTTCAAATCCCATGATGAGTGTCTGGATAAAGGTCCAGGTGTTGTTCAGGTTTTTCAGATTTTCCAGATGCAGAGCATGAACAGAAGGAGAGGGAACGCTGGGAACGTGATCAATGATGATTTCACCTTCCACGACCACAGCAGCTTTGTCACTGTTGAAGGCAACTGGATTGGCGGCGTCAGAACCAATGAATGTTCGGCTCATTTTCCACGTCAACCTGAAATAGGCAAAAATAGTGCTTTACTGCTGAAGTCAGTCATTTTTCACACAGAAAAATCATTCAAATCTCCCAATTTGCAACTTATATTATATTTCTCCCCTGACGAGCAGTATCTGGGTGTACTGCGCTCCAAAAAGTTGCCACTACTACTTCCCAAAAGTCCCAAATATGCCGATATGTCAACCCACAGGCTTCAGGCTAATTTCCAATTTGTATGGAAATTATTCATTCATTTAAAGAATTTAAATTAGTGCCATAACACAACAAAACAAGAACAGGGAATAAATAATAAGTATAAAAACGACACTTACATTCCATGTTCTCAAGTTCTCTGAAGTATCCTCATTTAAGTACATTGGCAGACCATGAAGGACGTCCAGATGTTGCTTTTTAATAAAAACAGAGGGAAGACAGTTTTAGCTTTTGAGTTCTTAACCAACACAGAAACACTTTATGGTTATAAATTTAATATATGAAAAATAAATACTGTACTAAAAAAACTAAAACATCCCAATGATCAGTGGACCAGAATGTTGTGCATTCATCCAATGTTAAACGTGAAGAAATAGTAGGATTTACATTTTCAACAACAACATGTGCATAGACTGAAGCCGGACGTACATGATGGCCTAACGCGACTCATCTCAGCTGGAAATCGGCTTGACACGCGCCGGTTCCCGACCCAGATTTTTCAGTCTTGACGACGTCCCGACAGAAATCGTGCCAATTCAACATGTTGAACCGCCAGGACTCCAAAGTGGCCTACTCGGGTCGTGACCACCGCACATTGCCGAGACTTATCATTGGTGGACCTGTGTGTCACAACGCAACCACTGTTTACTGCCAATAGATGGCGCCAGTTCCCAGGCGTGCGTCGTGCTGTCAATCTGCAGCTGTGTGCGAGGTTCCTTCAATCGCGTTTCTCTGTGTGCGTCCGGCTTTGCTTGGAGGTCATATAACTTCATAATGTTAGATAGTTCCTCTGCCTTCCCGCCTGTCCGGGCTGCTTTTTCCCTGTACAGGTCTACAAGCTTTACAGTCAGCTGATCGAGCTCAGCATTGAACTGGTTTAGAAGGATCGCGTTTGTGACACGGTGAAACTCGCTACAGATCTGCGAAAGAAAGCCTAGATGATTTATACTGGTGACCAAAAGCAGAAATGCATATTGTTGATCTACAGTAAGATGTTAACTAACCTGACTCTCAATTCTGACAGTTTGCCATGAGACTCTTCCCTGTTGAGTCCCCCCTGGACCACTTCTAGGCGACGCAGGGAGAAAGTTGTCTGCATAAGCAAAGTTGATCTCTAGCTTATCCATTTCGTAAACAATCTGAAATCTGTTTTCGCCAAGCTGGCCTCATTTTCTCCATTAGGGAAGTTGGGTCGGTAATTGACCTCTACTTGCCTAAATTTCTTTATGTTGCTGTGCAGTGACTCCGTTCGGATGGCGTTGGCTCCTGTTTCCAGCATTGATAGTAATCGCTGCACATCCTGATCCTGCCAGCTTTGTTCTATAGTTTCCTATCTTTTAGTTGAGACTTACTTTCGATCCAGACCATCCATCATTGCTTCCTGAGGCACAGGTGTGAGGTACAAAGTGCCTGAGCTGCTTGTTGTACTTGTTTGTCATTTGGAAATGCTGTAAAACTATATATAGTTTGAGCCATGTTTTCAAGGATTTCATGATTTTTCAGCTCTGGGTATTTTTAGTTATTTTCCTGAACAGTGAAAAACATGGTTTCCCTCAACTTCATAAGAAAATGATGGGACCGGAAACACATCAGGCCTTTGTGGCTGATGAGCAGAAAGGGGCACCTGAGGGGTGAAGTCCCCATGGGCTCGACATCACTGAATACAGCGTTGTAGGGTAACTCCTGAATGACTAGGAGACAGCAAAGTTATCCATTAAAGTCCGGGTTCTCATATTGGAGCGAGAACTCAAAGTCTAGTCTTGGCTTGAACTTCTGTGTCATTATGGATATGAGCTCATCCACTGACTTGACCTGGTTATGAGGGTCATTTTCATTGCCACATCAGTCGCTACATGGACACACAGCACCAGACTCTGAGGTGCTGTCATCCTGATAACATAGTTAGACAGTAAAAATAGGACATTTATTTTAAAAAAGTTACTTTCAAGTCTGTTACCATCAGAAAGACAACATGTAATAAAATCTTTTCAACAGCTCTCATCAGTTAATACAGGCCTCTAAGTGGCAATTTAAACCTTTCTGAAGACGGCAGCATTTTCTTTGAAATACAACGCGTCGCGATGGGTCTTGTAGAGTCCTGGCTGTATATTGGATTCCTGAAGTCTAGTAAAAATGTCAGTGTTTTTGAAAAATTCCTGAATCATAGGAGTATAGGACCATACACCACACATTGTGTGCATTGATCTGTATTACTGGATTGGACAGATCTTATTTGACAGCACTGGAACCGATGTGCGCAGAGCGCTGCCACTTTGAAGAGTACTAGCATGTAAGGACATGCGCACTAGTACGTGATAAATAAATCATTCATGAAACTGATTCAATTCTTAAACCTGCATTACTGAACAACTGTGTGGCACAATATTTCTATTTTTTCTGTGATAGATACAGAATGTTTACAATTTTGACAAATCTAGATTCTAGATTAGAGTTCATTTCTCTTTCAGTTTCTACCTATAGTGACTTACTTTATAGTGTTTAAATTTGGGTTTCAGTTTGTCACTGGTGAATGCTCGGAACCGGTTTGCACTGGTGTGTGTACGAGTAGGCTAGTATTTCCTTGAGGCCATCTGTAAATCATTTTACATGGCCTCACTGAACTCCTCCCATGCCTGAGTTTTTGCCTTGGCAACTGCTGAAGCTGCCTTCCGATTGGCTTGCCGGTACCCATCAGCTGCCCCTGGAGTCCCATGGGCCAAGAAGGTCTGATAAGACTCCTTCACTTTGATGGCATCCCTCATCGGCGAGTCCACCAACAGGTGCGAGGGTTGCTGCCACAACAGGCACCAACCACCTTATCGCCACAGCTCCTATCAATTGACAATGGAAGCACAGAACAGGGCTCACCCAGACTCAATGTCCCCTGCCTCTCCCGGGATGTGGTTAAAGCTCTGCTGGAGGTGGGACTTGAAGCTCTTCCTGACAGGAAATTCCAGACTTCCCAGCAGACCCTCACAATACGTTTGGGCCTGCCAGGTCTGACCTGTATCTTCCCCTACATCGGAGCCAACTCACCACCTGGTAGGATCAGTTGACAGCTCCGCTCCTCTCTTCATCCAAGTGTCCCCCAGGACATGTGGCTGCAAGTCCGACGATATGACCACAAGGTCAATCATTGAACTGTGGCCTAGGATGTCCTGGTGCCAAGTGCACATATAGATAGCCTCATGTTTGAACATGGTGTTCGTTATGGACAATCCATGCCAAGCACAGAAGTCCAATTACAAAGCACCACTCGGGTTCAGATCAAGGGGGCCGTTCCTCCCAATCACACCCCTCCTGTCTCACTGTCATTACCCATGTGAGCATTGAAGTCCCGCAGCAGAACAATGGAGTACTCTCCAGCACCCCCTCTAAGGACTCCAAAAAGGGCGGGTACTCTGAACTGCTGTTTGGTGCATAAACACAAACAACAGTCAGGACCCGTCCCCCCACCTGAAGGCAGAGGGAGACTAGGGTGTCCTTTCAAGGACACTGGTTCCAGAGCCCAAGCCATGCGTTGAGACCAGCGCGACTATAGGTAGCCGGTATCTTGCCACCTCGCGCACCAGCTCAGACTCCTCCCCTGCCACAGAGGTGACATTCCACATCCCCAGAGCTAGCTTCTGCAACTCAGATCGTGGTACAGGGATGGCGTTTGTCAGCTGATTTTGATTGAGTGGGCTGGTGCTTAATCAGATGGGCTGACAATGCTGCTCGAGGGACCAGCCCACTGGAATTTCTCCTGGTGCTCCTGATGGCCAGTCTAAATTTATTCCTTTTCTGTGTGGCAAAAAGGCTTTCTCACCGACTTGATCACAGGACAAAAATTAAGAATATCTTTTAAAAAGAAGGAACTGTATAAATTATTGAAAGTGAGTTTTCGATGATCGAATCAGAAGCTCAGGCATAGGCTGATCCATTTTGATTTTTGGACAATGGACATGACACAAAAAGCTCAGGAGTTGTATGGTTGAAGCTTTACCTGAGCAGGCAGAAGAACAAACATGTGCTGAATTTCAGGTGAGTTGTACGATACATGTGTTGACAAATCTGTCTTTGTAAGCAGTGCTGTGAAACAAAAGAAAATCTGTTAAAAAAAAACAAAAAAACAATGCATTTTCATTTTCATATAGAATATTTTAAAACTATCAAATGGGGCAGCACAATCCTAACTGTGCATATTTATGTTACTGAAATGATCATTTTCTATATTAATTTTATTGTGAAAGTTTAGAAGTTTACCTTTTTTCACCAGAACTTAAAACTTGAACTTTTAATGAACCATATGTGTGAATGATCCCTGTCATCTTAAACCTAACAGGAAAAGAAGAAAAAAAAAACAACTGGCAGTTATTTTAGCATTTATCACAAATCTACAAAAGGTAACACATAATACAACTTTGTCATACATAATTACTTATTTGATACCTAATTATGGTGCATCTGATACTGAGTAGTGAGTACGATTCAAAGCTATCGATTTCTCAAATCAACTGCAAAAGTGTGTATTTCACATGTGACGCTGATTGGGAATACTCTTGCATAATTCCTTAACGTGCAAGGTGAGGCCTCTGCATATACTGTAACTTGCATATGAATATCTCCAATATTAAGCTGTTTTAAGCTTCAGCACGTTCCTTTGGCATGCATAGCACTATTTGGGAATGAGAATGGGCTGGTGAGCAAAGTAGCTCATGGTAAAAAAGTCAGTAACTAAGGAATAGTATTTCCATCCATCCATCCATCCATTCATCTATTCATTCATTTCTATCCCTTAACCCTCACAGGGGTTGGAGAAGGTGCTGGAGCCGATCCCAGCCAACGTAGGGCGAAGGCCGGGTACATCCGAGATGACTTACCAGTCCAGTGACAAATAAAGAAAGACAAACATTCATACCTATGGACAATTCACCCCTAGTGCATGTTTTTGGTTGTGGGAAGAAGCTGGAGAACCTGGAGAAAACCCAGGCAGACATGGGGAGAACATGCCAACGCCACACATCCCGCTAATATCTAATCTACATATCACATCGGTACATTCTCACCTAAGCTTACACTTATTAAAATGATATTTCAAAACAGCTTTGCCATGCATTAGGTCAATACTAAGATGCCACAAAAAAGCTAACGGCACAGTGACTGCTTACTTACTGCTTTTTAATAATTGAATTCCATAAACCACATAAGCCTTCGAATGCTCAAGTATACTGAGTCGACGCTTGTTTGACTAGCACAATACGCTCGGTGATAAAAATCAACAATTATTAGCATGTTTCAGAAAAACATAAAGTAAAGTTTATGTACTCACCAAAATCAGTGTGGCCAGTAGCGAAAGGCTCCAGAACTTGACGACGTTTTAGCCAGAACAGTTTTTGGCCGCACAGAAATCACCTCTGACCCATTTATGAAGCTTGATGTCATGACATAAAGTCACGCGTGCCACGTAATGCAAAACAATTGAGTCGTTAGCATTTCATGTAGTTAACGTTATTGAAAGATTTTGAGTTAAATTTATATTTACAAGTTTTTTAATTATCCCTTAATCACTTTTTCTGAGTGAAATGTACTATTTGGGAAAACAGTGTATGAATAGGAATATGAATCGACTTCCGTGTCAGACTCGATGGCGATAGTAGTGTCGGTAGATTGCGTGACATTAAAAAAAATAGATGTCAGCCTGTCATCTGTCCAATCACTTGATTGGTTTACAGGGCAGCCAATCAAATGACATCTCACCTTTTCTGACACTTAGGTGGTATTCAAGGCTTGTGGTTTTCATTCTGTCGACTGGACTGGAAATTTGGTTTGAACACCGGCAGCTGTGCCGGGCGGCGGGGGAGGGGGGCGCTACACCGGTCAAACCAAATTTCTAGTAGGTAGATCATTTTCACTTGGTCATTTTATAAATAGCTCACATGACAAAAAAGTGTAGACTTTTCAGTGAAGTTGTTTTCATATCTAAACACAGATCTCTGCTATATCTTCGATTTACGAGCGTGGGACGGGTCATGGAGACCTTTCATCGTTTTAGATTTTCCTGGAGGCCTGTAGTTAAACGCCTACCTGGCATTGATGAGATACTGGGCCAGGCTGATGTTGGCGGGGGTCCCTGTGATGGTGATCTGCCGCTCTGATGAACCCTCCATGGCGTTTGCGATTTTGATCTGCGCCCCAGACATCTGTCGAATCTCATTGATTTTGGTTCCCTGGCGTCCAATGATGCATCCTATTAGCTGGAAAAGAATGGAAATCTATCAAAGACCGAGCAAGGATTTTCATAACACATTTATCCGTGATATGTCTGACAGACAGCAGGAAATTTAATGGCTTATGTAATAGTCTGGGCGTAATTCATATCCTATCATTCAGGAAATTAAATTTGATTAATGATAGTTGGTCTGATCAGGATTTTATTGCAGTGCTTAACAGTGAGAAAAATGTTTGCACTGAGGGCTGCACCAGGGGGCAACGACCGTTCATCGAGGCCAGTGCAGAAGTACAGTAACTTTAAGTTGTAATTCCACCGTTTGGCCACTGGGGAATCGATCGTCCGGCTCCAAGAAGCTTTTTTCCCATATGATTCTATCTGAAAATACTAAGCCAATACATTTTTTCATGGGTCATCAAAACGACCCTTCACAAACTGATACGTGACTGTGACGTCACTTTGTCCAGTTATAGACACAAACTAAAATATTCTGCGATCTCTCTGGACAGGACACCGCAATCGATTCGAATGCCACAACATACTGTCCCTCACCTTTTTAGATGTTTTTGTTTATTTACTGATGAATTGAATTACGATATGCTGGAATATGATCGTACATTGTTTACTCAGTATGTGCTGTAAGTTCAGTACAAGCTGCTGCAGCAGTTTTTCGGCCAGTCTCTCCTGCCAACCTGTGGAATTCAACACGCTCGCTTTGCCGCAAAAGTCAAACATCTACTCTTTGATTCCTGTTGGAAATCAAAGTTCCAGGTGTTGGAAATGCTTAAATTAGTTCCAGGAACTGAAAAGGGAGCCAGGTCACCATTTTTAAAATAAATCATACATTAAATCATTTTAAAATGAAAACTGTTGTTGCTCTGACACCATTGACCATATTTCCCACATGATCCTGTTTCACACGGTGACTTGGAAGCCCGGTGGCTTACGAAATCTGGACTGTGCACTTCATGTGCCCCGTTAAAACTAATCAGACGTACACACCTGTTCAATTCTAGAAAAAAAAAAATCACTCAATTTACAGTAAATCTTTACAAAATGTAAAGATGCTTCGTACCTTCAGAGTAAATCTTAAACTCTGACAGGAATGAGACATAACATTTTTCCAATACAGCGGTGCCTCGGATACCGACGTTAATCCGTTCCGGCGTCACGGCCTTTATCCGAATCCGTTGTTATCCGAT
Organism: Pseudamia nigra; assembly: GCA_029823295.1. Classification (NCBI taxonomy): domain Eukaryota; kingdom Metazoa; phylum Chordata; class Actinopteri; order Kurtiformes; family Apogonidae; genus Pseudamia; species Pseudamia nigra. The sequence goes on along the minus strand of JAQQAE010011240.1, from coordinate 53 downwards.
GCGACTTTTTCCATAAAAATACATGTAAAACCAATTAATCCGTTCTGGACCCA
>JAQQAE010011239.1:0-13715 GCA_029823295.1 Pseudamia nigra | reverse complement strand
TGTTGTTGGAAGTTGTATGTATTTGTTCGCTCCCATATATTGTCCGAATAAACCATTCATTCATTCATTCATTCATTATCTGACATCAACTGTTTCAAATCACATCATTATTCAGGTTTTTGTCATTACCAGCCCTTATTTGTCCTTTTTTATAAAACAAAAAAATGCAGTCCTAAATGGTAAGAATTGACATATATTTAGAAATAAAATGAGAGTGACTAAATGGAATAGTAAATATCATACTGTCTGCAGTGAAATACAAGTCAAAGTAAATTCAGGAAACTCTGTCCTTATGTGCCTAAATGTTTGTAATTTGACATATCATTCACTCTCTTATAATTTATACCACAGCTGTAGAATGGAACACGAGTTGAGTTCAAATGCAGGCCAAAGTAAGTCTAATGTCTTGTTCTTCATTGCACCAGTTCCATTACAAAGAGTCCCACCTGAAGGAGAAAGGTCAGCAGGTTGGCCTTCGCTGCGTGGAGGACGACCCGAAAATGGTGCACTCTCTGGCGGCCAGCAAACTGCAGAGCAACCTGGAGTATAAACGTCAGTCTAAGGAGGAGCGTGGACAGTACAAAAGCAGTGCTGATCAGCCTGAGTTCCTGCAGGCCAAGAAGAGTCAAGAGCAGGCCAGTGACCTCGCATACCGCCGCAAGGTCCACGACTACACCTGTGACCCCGAGCAACTCAACATCAAGCACGCCAAGCAGGCGTACAAACTGCAGAGTGATGTAAGTGATTCTGAAACGCAGCTAAAGATGAATGTCTTCAAACCGCCCTGTTGTCTAGAGCAGTCGGTTCTAAACATTTTGTTTTAGTGTGAGGTTCATAAGAGAAATGTGGCTTCTCTGTAGGATTCAAACTCAGACAAGTTTACCTTCGTTTTACTTCAAATGAATCCACATATTATAGCATTTAAGTGTATTTTACTCGTTAAATGTAAACCATAATAAGATATATTAGAGTGAAGATTGAATGTATTCAATCCAATGAAGAAAAAATGAACAAGAAAATTAATAAGACAAAAATGATAAACAAAATAAACAAAAAATAAACAGGAAATGAGCATATTTTGCTAAAACGACCAAAATAATGAAGATTAGCAAAATAATCATGAACATGGACAAAAATGCCAATAATAATTATTTAAATGGTATAAAATCCAGTGACAAACTTGTCCAGCATGTATACTAACACATGCACCAAAACAGTGATGCGCAAAGCCACAAAATGAACAAGAAGTGGAAAACTACGAGTGAAAAAACTGACATCACAATAAAAAATGAACAAAAAAACAACAAAATTAAAGAAAAATTAGAAAAATGAACAATACAACTAATAAAAGTGAACAAAAATCAAAGTAAAAAGCCCTATTTCCTGCGTCAGTTTGTTTTTTTAAATTGCTGCTTACTTCACTTTTTGCAGGTGAACTACAAGTCAGACCTGAACTGGATTAAGGGAGTGGGCTGGACCCCTCCTGGATCCCACAAGGCCGAGCTCGCCCGGCGGGCTGCAGAGCTGGGTTTGACTGAGGGAGTCAGCACTGATGAGGCTATTGCAAAGTACCAGCACATGATGATGGTGAGTGAACAAAGTGAAAACGAGGGACCAATGCGTGTGGTTTTTCTTCTGTCTGATCCTCTTTTGTGATGAGTGAGGGCCAGTTGTTGACATTAAATATCGTTCATGGCGTCCTGCACTTTCTAAAAGTAGATGTCGTGAATCTTTGTGTGTTTTAGCTGCAGCATCAGCAAATGATGATGGATCAGCAGCAGCAGATGTCGGAGCAGGTGGAAACGAGTGAGGAGATCCAACGAGGCGTCAACATGGACGCCATGGAGGTCCTTCATGTCAAGAGGAAGAAGACCATCCAGACTGTGCAGAAAAAGTCCACCACCACCACCTCGTTCAAGTCCATGGAGAAGAAATCCACAACCACCTCCTCCTCTTCCTCATCATCGGCTGCACTACAGAACACAGTCAAGTCCATGTCCAGTAGAGCTGCTGCGATAGAGGAAGCATAGATCATATGAGGTTTTGTTCCTGATGGTGTTTAAAGAAGGATAATGTTTGGACGTTTCCTGAACGGGATTACTTTAAAAGTTGTTTTGTCAGATCTGTTTAGACATTTTGTGACTGTTATGACTTTCTAGTTACACAGTGTCATGAAGCAAAAAGCTAGTCTATGTGCAAAATGCACTATATATTGTTAATATTAAATGATTAAGAGGGATCTGAGCATGTTGTCAGAATGGGATTTGCCAAGTGTGTTAGAAAGGCCTGTCAATGCATGAGGTGAACACAAAGGGATTCAGAAAGGGAGCTTTGTTTTCAGGTTAAAGGCAGTGATTTTTAAAGATTTCATCAAAGCTTCACAGGACAAATACAGGACAGACAGTGTGGTGTTAGCTTTTGTATATTATGTTTGTTCAGAGGGATGGAGCTGGAGCAGTTTATGGCCAGCACTGCTGAGAGAACATGTTTTTTCAATGTTTTTTAATCTTTAGTGAAAACCACAGTCATTTTAGATGGACAAAGTACAGACAAAACCTATGTGGTCTGATAATCTCATGCACTCTGAGCGAGGCTCAGTAGAACAGACCAATGGAAATGTGTGAGCCCCATTTTGTCTGACAGGTTCAGCTCTGTAAGTCTGTAACAGTGCCTCTTTTAACTCAAAGCTGGGCTGGGAGTAAATGCTTGGTTTTGTTGCTGATAAAAAATATTTTTTTCAAATCAAACTAAGTTGTAGACTCTGGTTCTTTGATTTCCCAAGGCTGCGATAAGCTGTGTTTTCTTTTGCTTTTGATCAAGTCCATAGACATTGGCATAAAGATCTGGTTTGTTCTTCTGACCACAGCCGTCACCCCCGCTCACCACACCAGTGATGTGGTGTTTACCACCCTGTTCCCACACCAGCGGATCACCTGAGTCACCCTGCACAAAGATAACATAAAAACATGATGTCTGTCTCCATTTGTTTTATGTACAGTACGTCTACATTCCACCCAGATGCAAAAAAAATCTAATACAAATGGAACATTAATAGCATTAAACTGGCAGCCTAGTGAGTGAGGTGACTTGCTCTAAAGGATAGCATTTGTATTGAATAAAAACAATAATTTTAAAAAGCAAAATCATCCTAAAAAATTGAGCAAAATGAAAAAATATTAACCCAAAAATCAAGAAAAATAGCAAAAAAAATAAGAAAATAAGAAAGAAATGAACAAAATAATTTAAAAAATGAACCCAAAAAGAAAAAAATAACAAATTTAAATAAAAAAAAGAGAATACAGTAATGCACAAATAAACAGCCAAAATTATTATTTTTTTATCAAAAATGAAAAAACAAAAAAAAAATCCATTAATGAATAAAAAGAAAGCAAGAAAATTAGCACTAACTAGAATATTTGCAGGCTCTATAGAGATTGTGTGGGTGAAGCAAAAGGTTGCTTATGTTTAAAAATATATTGAGAATCTAAAGTTGAAAAAGTTGCTGAAATGTAAGAATACTTCAAAGTAGTTTAAAAAACAATAATAAAGACAGGGATAAACAGACACATGAATGGTTTAATCAAGGTTCAGATGTTCACGGGGTAGTCCTACGGTACAATGTATGTGAACAATTCAGTACAACAGCATGTTTAAAAACTCACTTTCATCAATTGAGGTTCTGTCCAGCCTGACATTCAAGCATCCAGCTGCAGGAGGACAACCAAATCTGCAGACAAGTCTGTCCTTCTGGAAAACCTGTGCAAGAGTTTGAAACACTAGAGGTAGCTGGTTTCTGGACCACTTTTAACACAGGAAAACTTCAAACAGTGATGTAAAAACTAACATCAATGAGATGTAAGAAAGAAAGCACAAATGCTGTCAGAAGGAAACCCATATATTCTCATTGTTGTAAGAAATTATCCGAACATAACTCAGAGATATCACTTCAGTTTTGGTCAAGACATGTTAAGTGTGAGAATAACAAATTATATCTTTAATTGGTGCGAACTAGTGGTGGGCAGAGTTACATGGCCATGTACTCTTCCCACCAAAATATCAATGTATTCACTCAGGTAAAAGCACTGATATTTTGAAGTGACTTAAGAAAAAGTAGAAGTACTCATGAAAACAAGTCCCTGAGTAAGAGTAAAAAGTATCTCATAAAAACTACTCAAGTAGTGAGTAACTTCATAACATGGAATTTATTACAACCCACTGCCTACAAACAGGTATTTGGCCATTGATTATTCTAAGCATTTTTGGTGATTTTGTTGCTTGGTTTATTGATTCAGTTTGTTGTTTGTTTGTTTTTTTTGCCAGGGTTGTTGTTCAGTTTGTTTATATACATTTTGCTGCTTATTGTTGTTCATTTTTGCTGTCCTTTTTGGTCAAATTGCTGCTCACTTGTTGACATTTTGTTCAATTTCTTGATTATATTGTTCATTTTTATTACTTTAATTAGTTTCTTCCTTTTTGCTATAATTTTACAATTCACTTTTCTTGATTTTTTTTGTTACTTTTCTGCCAATTTTGTTCATCTTAGGCTCATTTTGTTGCTTTTAGCTATTGTTTTTTTCACATTTCTGCTCATTGTGTTGCATAGTTAATTAATTTTATTAATTTTCTTGATTGTTTTGCTCAGTTTCTCTTTCTTTACTGTATCACTTTGTTGTTGTTTTTTAATTCCAAACTTGTCGACTCCTACTCATTGAGGTGGAACAAAATGTAACTGAGTAGAAGTAAAAAAATTTTCACCAGAAATGTAACTGACAAACAATAGAAAGTATTCTGAAAAACAGCTACTCTCTGAAGTATACTTTATGGGAAAAACTAGTCAAGTGCATGTAAAGGAGTAAATGTACTTGACTAGTCTTATCCAGATATTATACAGTACTGCTTAATGCTTAACCAGGCGGATGCGGAACAAAACTCTCCGGAACCATAGTCAGCGCGTAACAACAGGGGAGTGTTATGACTGCAACGCCCATACAGTCTGCAAACAACTCAGTGAAACAGCAGTCATCGAAAAAAAAACAAACGATAAAACTGTTTAATTCACTCAATGTCAACGTTTAATGCATGTAATTCATTCTCTGTGACGTAGACGCTACAGTAAATATGATATTGTCTCACTGGCACAAGAAAATACCGATGTGAAAATGGTGAGTTGTCACTGACGGCTGTTACGTAATCACTGCAGTCTTTAGTTAAACATTAAATCAGACATATTTAATTATCGTTCATTTAAATATAGAGTTCGTTTAAGTAAAATGAAAGCCTTCGTTAAATATCAACAGAATTGAATGAGTCTACATTGACTATGATGTATTTCTGTGTGTGTCGTTGTGAAGGCTGTTATATTTAAGTACGTTGTAAAGGAGGTTTGCTGCTGTAACTAAAACCTGCTTCTGATCTCGGGGAAATAGACATTTTTAAAAAATATTAGCTAAGTTTAAAATCAAGTAAATCTGTTAGTTTCATGACAGGGCTGTTTAGCCAGAAAAATGCAGATTTAATTTGAGTGCGCGCATGTCTGTATAGGCATTGCATGGGGATGATTTGTAATTTAAGATAATTCAACTGAAGTGGGAAAAACACAAAGTTTAGTGTGAGTTGCCTGTTTTGTTAAAGGAATACTTAAAAAGTATAATGACCCTGAATGTACTTTCTGACAGATACCCCATATTCCCTGGATTTACACACCCGTGCGGACTGTCCTGGCAATCTGGCACCAGTTGACCAAGAGTGAGGTCAGAAGGTTTTTCTGAATAAAACTGTAGTTCTGAAGTTAATTGGTAAATTGTGTCTGCATTACATGTCTGCACTTTTCAGATTCCAGAGCTGGCAAAATGCTCAGTGCTGATGAGGGAGCGCAGCAGAGTGGAAGAGACAATCCACAGCATGCAGCGAGGAGGCGCAGGCAGCCTCCAGGTTAGTGAACTACACTGATCAGCCATAACATTATGACTACTGGCAGGTATGTGTGTTATGTGATTACAGTGGTGCCTGTGAGTAGGCAGGAAAAACATTTAATCCCTGAAGTTGATACATTTGAAACAAAAAATGTGCCAAGTTGGGCAAATTGTGATATTAAGACAACTGTGTCAAAGCATCTTCAAACCTGTGGGTGTTGTTTGGTGACCCTGGTCCTGCCAGTCTACAGGATGCCGTGAAGAAGGAAGGACAACTGAGTATCTAAGGGAACAAAACATTACTACCACGTAATGTTGTGTAGCTGCCTCCTTTTCATGCCAGAGCAGCTCTAAACCAAGTCATGAGCTCTCCCAGACCTCTGAAAGCTGCTGTAAAAACTGGCAGTACATTATACATTAGACATTATAGTGACAAATACATCAAATCCTGTACATTGTAAGCTTAGGCCTTCATGAATCTAACCATTTTTTTCAACACATTTCCGAAAAACACAATCAGATTGAAATCCAGTGGTTCATTCCTAGACCACTTTTGTTGGGGTACTATCCACTGCGGACTACAACACCCAACAAGATCTTTAGGTTTGGGTTCAATGACCCTGTTGTGTGCCATCACAATTTGTTCCTTGTCGAAGCTGCACAGAGTCCTTCTTAGTTTGGACAATTTGCTGCTTTCAGCGCAACAACTTTGATGGCTAAATGTTCACGTGCTCCATAAATACGTCCACCCATTGACAAAAGCCACTGGAATGATATAATCATTGGTATGACCACTTCATTGATCAGTGGGCATAATGTTATGGCTGATCTGTGTAGGTTATTTGCCAATAAAAGTCCTGGGAAATGGTGAAAAAAATCATAAGAGAGCAAGGATGAACATATTACCATAATACGGTTTATTGCTATTTGCTATTTAAATAGTTGCAACTCCTTACACTTCATAATGCAGCTATTTTGTTTATTAGCGTTAGTGTTTTCCTACTTGGTTTTATTAGATATCATGTTGTTTCCTGCAATTCCTTTGACTTTGTCTTTTATGGATGTGGAATGTGATGTTTGTGGATGCAGCACAGGTGGAAGCCCGAGACAATAAAATAAACCTTGAAGTAAAATTTTAATCTTGTCTTACAAAGTGATAAATTAGATGAGCTGCATCCTTTTGTCCGGTTTCCTCAGGTTATCTCAGACTTCGACATGACTTTGACCAGATTTGCCCACAATGGCAGGAGAGTGCCCACGACTCACAGTAAGAACATGTACCACTAAAGCTATTTTTTGCCTGATTTTACCCATGATTCACAGTTACAGTCTGCACTAGTCAACACCAGATGGGTTCAGTCAGCATGGCTAGTTGGCACAGAAATCTGTTAGTATGTGAGGGGTAAAAACTCAAATCAGCAAGTGTGTGAGGGGAACAGACTCGACCAGAAAACAGGCGCAGTCAGTCAGACATGTTTGAATTTTTCAAGCTGACTGTGGACGCAGTTATATAGTGTGTACTGATTACTAACCCAACTGCAAACACATGTTGCTAACAGCAGATTAAAAAGAGTAGATGGGGCACAGGAAATAACGTCAGAAAATGGAGATGACAGGAAGTAGCGAGAATATCAAAACAGTGGCGAACAGCAAAGGAAGAAGACATGGTTGCTCTCATGAGAGTTTGATGTTCATTTGACTTCAGATAGTTTAACAAATCATGTCGTCTGTGATCCTTTATCAGGTGCAGTCATTAATGTGTGATCCCCAGTGCTTCAGTCATAAAAAAAAATCTGCTGAAACCAGTGTGTCCTCCAAATCTTTTCAAAACCTGTAACAACTGTGAAAGATGTGTAATGTGTCCACAGCTTTACTATTGTACGTGCATTTTTAAATACACTGCATTCCTGCATTCTTTCTTTACATTTGTGACATCATCCAGAAGCTATTGTCAGATTTTTGCCTCTGGGTGCATTGTGTTTGAAAACATCCTTACTTTTTCCCCAGACATCCTGGACAACCGGTTGTTGATTAATGAAGCCTGCACTAAGAGGGTACTGCATTGCACACAATCATACACTTTAATTTTAAATTCAGCCCATACTGGAAAGACTGCTTATTAATGTTAATTTCTGCAGTTCCATAATGGAGCAGCAAATACATCTTCATGTGCACCTCAGAAGGTACTTGTAAATGTTAAAACGGAGTATTTTTCTAGATGAAGGAGCTGTTGAACACATACTATCCCATAGAAATTGATGCAACTCGCCCGACTGAAGAGAAACTGCCTTTCATGGTGGAATGGTAAGAAACATGCAGAATAATAGACTGGAAAAAGGCTTGTAGTTTCAGATACATTATAGTGTACACAGTACACTAATGTTACTGGAGAAAGCTGGAGGTGGTCACGTCTTGTGCCTTTTTCTACAGGTGGACTAAAGTCCATGAACTGTTGATTGGGCAGGGGATCAAGAAAGACATGCTCGCCAAGGCCGTCATGGAATCACATGCCATGCTCAGGTACAAACCACTTAAAACAGACATGACAAAATGAATTTGTCTCAAACAGCTACATCTGTACCAACCTCTTGATGTTTTCAGCAAAACATACTGTGGAAGAATGAACACAAAACAGGCAGTTTCTTTGTCATGCACTCTGAAATTCCCCTAAAATATCTTGTTTCTCTTTAGTTTCCAAAATCAAATGGTTGTCATGCCATGTGACGTAGACATATAAACAGAAATATGTACAGAAATCCACAAAAGATGAACATGATCATCAAGAAAATGGAAGAAAAAAGAATAGTGAACAAAATATTCAAGATAATAGACAAAAACTATAGTACAGAATTATCAAGAAAATGAAAAAAAATACAAATACTTGCCTAAGATGAGTATGACAAGAAAAAGAAGAAAAATTAAGAAAAAGAAGATTAATTCACAAAATATGCAAGAAAATTGATCGAGCGAGTCTGAAGAGAATAAAAAAATATCCACAAAAGAACCAAAACAAACAAAAAAAATGAACACATTAATTCAGACAAAATCAACAAAAATTAATAAAAATGAACAAAATAATCAAGAAAACGAAAAAAAATCACAAGTGAACACAATGATCAAAATAAATAAAAACAAAAATAAACTAAATAATGAAAAAGAAATAAACAGAAAACAACACAAATGAACAAGATACTTAAGAAAAAAAATTTACAAAAATGAACACAATAATTAACAAAATGCACAAAATAACAAAAATACCACAGAAGAAATAATGAATCAAGATAATAAACAATGAAAATCAATTGTTTATCGTGCAACGTGATGGAGGAATTTGTGGCAAAAAAAACTGGCAGTAACAAAAACTAGTAAGATGAGATGAAATTAAAAAGTGTATTTGTTATAATCTGTGCTCGTGTATCCAGAGTTGACGTCAGCTGGTGTTTGTGTCTGCAGGGACGGCTACCAGGTGTTTTTTGACCATCTGGCAGAGAACCACATTCCTCTGCTGATCTTCTCGGCCGGTGTCGGCGACGTCCTGGAGGAGGTCATCCGACAAAACCACGTCTTCCATCCCAACATTAATATCATCTCCAACTACATGGACTTCGATCACACTGTGAGTCAAGATTTACACCACTTTGGGAATGCTGGTTTTTTTTAATCTAACATGGTCAGAATTTAATCTTGTCTAAACAGGTCTAGAACATAATCATTTTGACCTCAACTGTGAGTAAAAATGACAACCTTTTTTGTTGATTGACTTTTTTTTACCATAGTTGACGTATATTACATGCTGCAGCGCAGTATTTCAGAGGGTGTGATGCAAAAAATGAACAATATAACAAATAAAATTAAGAATACAATCAACAAAATGAAAAAATAATTAACAGAATGTTAATGAACAACAACTTCTCCAACTGTGTGTTTTTTTTCAGCACCGTTTTCTTCATTGTTTTGTTCATTTTGGTTTTTTAAAATTATCTAATTCATTTTTTGTTATTCTGTTGATTGTATTGTTCATCTTAATTTTTTTGTTCATTTTTTGATCGTTTCATTTGTAGTTTTTTTGGTTTATTTCCTTAGTTATTTTCTGCATTTTTGTGATTATTGTTCTCATTTTTTACTCACGTTTGTTCATTTTGTTTATTATGTGCATTTTCCTGATTATCTCAATTCATGCATTTTTTGCTCATTTTTCTTAACTTTGTTTATGTTATTCATTTTTGTGGATTTTCTTGATGCTTCTCTTTATTTTCTTTATTATTTTATTAATTTTCTACTTATTATGTTAATGATATTCTCATTTTAATAATTATTTTGTTCATTTTGTTTATTACAATGTTTATTTTCTTGATTATTTTGTTCATTTTTTCTTATTTTGTTCATGATATTGTTCAGTTTAATAATTATTTTGTTCATTTTTATTCCTTTTTGTTTAGTTCATTGTTGATTTTTTTGTTGATTTTCTTGACTATTTTGTTCATTTTCTGTTCATGTTTGTTCATTTTGTTCATTATTTTGTTCATTAGGTTTTGTTATATTGTTTTATTTTTGTTAATTTTTTAAATTATTCATTTGTTTTTTTGTTCATTATTGTTTATTTTACACATTACGTTGTTTGTTTGTATTCGTCAATTTACTGCTTATAACCAAAATGTTGTAACAGCACAGGTCTGATGAGGATCCTTATAGATTTTAAAGAGGTGTCCAAGTTTCTTTAAGTGCAACGGTCAGGTGTCCCAACAGTTTTGTACATTTATAGCTGTTTGACGTATCACCCTGAGTGTTACCTCATCCTCTGTTTTTAATAAGGGGGTTCTTCAAGCCTTCAAAGGTGAACTGATCCACACGTTCAACAAGCGGGAGGGGGCCCTGTCGCACGCAGCTCGACTGCAGGATCGACCTAACGTGCTGCTGCTCGGAGACTCGTTGGGAGACCTGACCATGGCCGACGGCGTGACCCGCGCCCAGAACATCCTCACAGTCGGCTTCCTCAACGACCAGGTCAGGTCACACGCACGGAAAACGGAAGGGACTGATGTGAATTCATGACGTTTTCAGCTCAAGGCCCAAAACACCAAATGTGGCAACAAAGAGACGCCACATTTTTAAAATCTATTGTAAACGGCCTTAACATCTCATTTAGTTTCTGTTAATTCATTATTTCATTCATTTTTTTGTATTTTCTTGATTATTTTGTACGTTTTCTGTTAACTTTCATGATTATCATGTTCAGTTCCCTTCCTTGAATCGCCACCTTATCGTGGTAGAGGGGCTTGCATGCCTGCGTGATCCTAAGAGCTATGTTGTCGGGGGCAATTCACCGATGGTAGGGTCTCCCAAGGCAAACTGGTCCTACATTAGGTGACAAGTCAGAAGCAATTCAGACCCTTATGACTATATCTTCCTGTGGGCCCACCACCTGCAGGAAGGGTCTTAAGGGTCCGGTGCTGTGTGGCTTGGGTGGCAGCTGCAGGTGGAGGCCTGGGTGGTCCGGTCCCCGGTTTCTGGGGCTGGCTCTAGTTAGGAGGAGGCCCTGGGGCAGACCCAGGACATGCTGAAGGGACTCTCAGTGGGCCTTGGAATGCCTGGGGGACCGACCGCCTGGGGGAGCTGGAGGAGGGGGCTAGGGGGAGGGAGGTCTGGGCTTCTCTGCTTGGGCTGCTGCCCCCTCAACTGACCAGGATAAGTGGAGGATGATGGATGGATGGACCATGTTCAGTTTTTGTTGATTATCACAATCCACGTATCAGCATTTTATACATTCATTTATTGTGTGTAATTTAGTAGGTATGGTATTTTCATTTCAGCTCAATTCAGTTCCTTTGTATTTGTGTAGCCCCAATCATAATCCAAGGCTGAATCCAAGGAAGAATCTATATTTTCAGTGTAAATAATAAAAATAGGCATATGGATGAAGATTGAATTCATTTTGTTCATTTTGATTTAACGTTGTGAATGTAACAGCAACAGTAAAACAAATAATGCATCAGTGAAATGTTGCATAAATTAAAAATCAAGTACAAGCTGGACAAGAATGAGCAAAATAAAAAATATAGCACCAAATGAAAAAAATGTGATGTGATATTAAAAAAATGTACAAAATTCACAAACAAAGAACATGATAATCAAGAAAATTGAGGAAAAATAATAATGAACAAAACATTTAAGAAAATAAACAGAAATACACAAAGTGAACATTGAATATCAAGAAAGGAAATATTAAAGATAAAGAACAAAAATTCTAAATAATTATAAAGAGAGTGAAAAAATACAAAAACTTAAAGATTAACATGGTATTTGAGAAAAAAATAAGAGTGATGCACAAAATGTGCAAGGAAATTGACCAAGAAAATTGTAAAATAATAACTTATCTACAAAGGCACCAAAATAAACAAGAATCCACAAAACGCTGAAATTCAGACTGAATAAACCAAAAATGAAGGAAAAAATCAAGAAAATGAAAATATCAAAGGTGAACATACAGTATCATAACATCAAAATAATAAATAAATACAAACGTGAAAAAAATCAAAAAATAAAAATGATAGTTTTTTTAAATGCACAAAATAAACAAAAATACCAAAAAATGAAAAAATAATTTGACATAATGAACAAAATAAGAGTACATAAAATAAACAAGGTGTACAAAATGAACTCAGTATGATAAGATGAATAAACGGAAATGAACAAAATGAAATAATGAAGAAAAGAAATAATGAAGAAAGTAAAGGAGGAAATGAACAAACTAATTTTCAGTATAATCAAAGATAAAAACATAATGAGCAAAATAATCCGGAAAAAAAAAAAATGAAGAGTGTCGTAAACAAAATAAGCAAAATAATTCAGAAAACTAACAAAAATGAATAGTATCATAAAAAATGAGCAAAATAATCCAAAAATTAACAAAATAATCCGGAAAATTTACAAAAATTAAGAGTATACTCAACAATATGAACAAACTCATCCACAGATTGACCACTACTAAAAAAAAAAAAAAAAATAGTCCATTCTGATCCTCAGCCCTAAGTTTGGAAGAAGCAGCATCAGAGTCTCTTACGTGTGTCTTTCAGGTGGAGGAGCGTAAAGAGTCGTACGTGAACTCCTTCGACATTGTCCTGGTGAAGGATGAGACGATGGACGTCCCCAACGCCATCGTCAAGTTCATCACCTCGTCAGCATCCAAGTGAGAGTGAGCGGCTGGGAGGCGGAGCTTAAGCTGCTTTTAGGGCAAAACATCCACAGTGTGCGTGCTGATCCGTTCTACGCATTTACAGTAACAACCAACACTTACCTCACACTAGAGCACCTATGCCGAAAAAGTTCAGCCAGGTGGAAAAATGCAAATTAAACAACACGAATGCAGCACCAGGGCTTGTGTTGTATATCAGGTCAGCTGCTTTTAAGTTGAAAATGTTAAAATTGTGTGTTCATGGTGTGCTCCTGTTAAATTTGTGGATTATTTTGTTAATGTTTCTAATTATAGACTTCCTGTTTGTTCATTCCTGGACATTTTGCCCATTTTTTATTATAATTTTTTGTGAATTTTGTTCATTTTCATAATCACAGTTCATTTTTGCTAATTTGTGGAGTGCAGTGTGACATGGGTAGTGGCCGAAGGTGGGGGTCCTGGCGGACTGATCCTCGGTTGCAGAAGCTAGCTCCGGGGACATGGAATGTCACCTCTCTGGCGGAGCCTGAGCTGGTGCGCGAGGTGGAGAGATACCGGCTAGATATAGTCGGGCTTGCCTCGACGCATGGCTTGGGTTCTGGAACCAGTGTCCTTGAGAGGGGTTGGACTCT
>JAQQAE010011238.1:0-13715 GCA_029823295.1 Pseudamia nigra | reverse complement strand
CCCCCCGACCCTCACGAGGATTAAGGGGTAGAAAATGGATGGATGGAAAACATCGAATTGGATTCTTTCTGAGGACAAGTGCTGCAAGCACTTGTTGCAAGCACTAGAGGGCAGTAAATTGCCACATGTAGCCCAGTTGTCTGTCCCTGCACTGGATGAAATGCACTGTACTATGGCATTCTTTAACAACAACAACCTGTTGGCTCAGATTTTGTGCTTACAAAAAAAAAATACCACAATCGCTGTAGTGATTCAGCAAACAAATATGACAATGAACATGGAACAAGATATTTTAAAGGCAATCTTAAGACCTACTTTTTTGTCTCAGCTTTTAACTGGGTTATTTTTTCTCATTCTGTTTCTACACTTGCAGTTGTTTTTTTTCTGTTTTATTTATCTTTACTTATTCTCATATTTCAATTATCAACTAATCTATTCAGCTATTTCCTTTTGTCCATTTATCTAGCTCCATCAGTCCACCACAGATTTTTACTGTTTTATTTCTTTGTTTTTTTTTTTTAGTACTGTACTTTTTATATTTTTGCCTTTTTTATTCTTTTTTTTTTTTTTTTTTTAAATACTACATTCTGTGTTTCCTTGTTACAAAATAATGACAGCATTTTCTCAGTTGTCCTGAGTTTGCTCAGATCTCAGTCTGGGATTTTAACAGTTCTCTGTGCGTCATAGTTGAGATTATATTTTGGGTGAGGGGTAAGGGGATGGGTAGGTAATGTTGTGTTTTTATGGATGTGAAACACTTTGTGCTAAAGTTTTATTGTGCTACATAAAGACTGATTGGATGGTTGACTGAGGGGGAAAAACTGAAATCAAAGCTGAAAGAGGATGCTGTAGACAAGAGAAACGGGAGATGTAACTGCAAAAAAAGCATAATTTGCAACTTGCAGCAAAGTTGATATTCTGATCTTATTTACTTTTTATTTTATTGGACTTGGTTATAGTACATTATTTGAACTTTGAATGTTGCAGGGTACAGTTCATTATGCACAGAAACAGTAGAAACCTCGTGTTTTTCAGAGCCTTTTCTTATTAAATTCGCTGTGCTGAAGATGTTGAAGGAGTACTTCTACCACTGTCATTTTTTAAAAACACATTTCTGTACTTGTACTTCAGTTAAGATTGTGTGGACTTTACCCAGCTCTCCTTAGCAGCCCGGTAAACAAACTAATCACCACAGGGCAGGAGCAGAGTCACATTTTGATTATTTTCTTCCATGTTTTGTTTTGTTCTCAGAAATTTGACTATGACAGCAGCACCGTGAGGAAACGTTTCTTCCGTGAGGCTCTCCTGCAGATCTTTATTCCCTACATGCTGAAGCAGCTCAGCCCGTCCTGTGCATCAGTGAGTCTTCTTCAGCCATCACACTGTACAGATGTTATACTTGGTGTCCAACTTCAGAAACTGTTTTAATCATTACTGTTATGACTTCCAGGACCTGCCACACTTCCAGGAGCTGATCTTTGAAGACTTCTCCCGCTTCATCCTGGTGGAAAACATCTTTGAGGAGGTGGTGCTGCACTCGGTCATGAAGGACATCATGATGGGTCAGTAAGAAGCACTTTACTTTTAACTCAGGAGCTACATTGTTTTTGTTTTGGTATCTGCTCAGACATATTTCAAACTCTTCTCCCCGTCTTCAGCTGTGAAGGAGGCAGCGGTCCAGAGGAGACACAACCTTTACCGGGACAGCATTGTCCTCAGCAACAGTGACCCCAGTTTGCACCTCCTCGGAGAAAACCCCTCCATTGACTGGGCTGGGGAGTACAAAACAGCCCCGGAGGAGATGGACGGACAAGGGGAGGATGCAGAGGCTGATGATGATGGGGAGTCCCAGAAGAGGAGGAGGATGAAGCAGATTGTGTCCATGATCCAAGTAGAAGGTGGCACAACACTACCTGGCGATTCCTGCATAGAGGTCCCTGGTATTGAAGACATTCCTGAAGAGGGAGTAGAGGAGGAAGTAGATGATAAGAAACAGAAGGATAGAGAGGAAGACTCTGATTCTCTTGATAAGCAGCAGAACCAGAACAGATCTGCAGAAGACCCCCCAGAATTGTCAAATGGCTCAGCGTTAAAGGAAGGGGACAAGTCTGAGGAGCAGGAGAAAGCCGAGTTCGAGGTTGTAGCAGAAAGTTCAGGAAAAGTTGAGGAGCAGCAGCCACCTTCAAAGCAGGAAGTCTCAGAAAGTTCGGAGAAGTTGGAGGAGGAACGGCCACCTTCAAACCAGGAAGTGTCAGAAAGTTTGGAGAAGGTGAAGGAGAAGGAACAGCCACCTTCAATCCAGGAAATGTCAGAAAATTTGGAGAAGGTGAAGGAGGAGGAACAGCCTGTTTCAACCCAGGAAGTCTCAGAAAGTTTGGAGAAGTTGAAGGAGGAGGAACAGCCACCTTCAAACCAGGAAGTCTCAGAAAGTTCAGAGAAGGTGAAAGAGGAGGAGCAACCATCTTCCAATGAGGGGGCTTTGGAAGGCTCAGAGAAGAAGGCTGAGGAGCAGCAGCAGCCACCTTCAAAACAAGAAGTCTCCGAAAGTTCAGAGAAGGTGAAGGAGCAGGAACAACCACCTTCAAACCAGGAGGAAGAATTACCACTGCCACCACCTCCTGAGCAAATACCCTCAGGAGCTACAGAAACCGCTCCAGAGAGTTCCCCAGAAGCGACGTCGGACGAACCTCCACACGATGACAGTGGCTTCCAGTCCCCCACCAGTGATGCATCAAATGTAGGTGACGCCGCGGCCCTCGGCACAGAAGACGGAGGAGAGCCGAGTGTTTCTGCAGATGCAAAAAGCAGTGACTGTGAGGCCAGAGACCAGTGACGACATGGAGTCCATCGCCAGTTGGACCTGAACAGTCTCTTGCCCTGGTTTTTTTTTTTTTTTTTTTTTTTGACAGTTAATGACACTTTTCAGTTTCAATTTAATAATCACTGCATGATTCCAGCCACACGTATAAATAGGTTTCACTGAGCAGGGCTCAGGTGCTGTTGTCATCCTTTTGTACTTTGTTTTTGTGTGTCTGTGTAATTTTCTATTCTTCCTGTCGGTTCTGACCAGCCTCTTCGCTTTTGATCCACATTCATTCCACTCTTTTTCTCTCCATATGGAAGATTTGCATTTGATCATGTGCTTGCATGAAATTTGCTTTATTTATATATTTTTTTTCTGGGAGCTTGTTCATTACTAAGCTAATGACTCGAGTGCCAACATACATAACAGCTGCAATGCATTGATTTGCATGTAGGGGACGTTCCATAAAAATCCACTCACTCCTGCTCCGTCTTCTGCAGCAGTGTGCAACACTCGCTTTGCTTTGGCTTTGAAAATGGGCCAGATATCAGGAAAGAACAACCAGCACGTCAGATTACAACATAATGTTCACATATGCATATGATCACACACAAATCTTCCATACTGAGCCTTTAAATGTCAGCACAGCGAACAGACCTTAGTCTTTAATGATGCATTGAAAACACGCAGCAGTCTATCATGTCTAACTGCAGTACGGCCTTAAATAACCATCAGTGATACCCGTTTCATGACATTAGTTGTACATAGTTTGTGCTTTTCAGTCCAAAGTAACATGATCAGCTTAAACCAAGTGTGACAACCAGTCCAGAGCGAAAGTCTTAAAGCAGATTTTTTTTGCCTTTTTTTTTTTTTTTTAAATATAATTGTCTACATGCACAAACTAATGAGTTTCTTTTGTGTAGGTGGGAATAACACTATGACATGAGTTTATCCCTTAGCAAAGAGCTTTTGTATATTATGTATAAATACCCATTTGGGGCGGTGAACTACCAAACTGTCATTTTACATATTTTTGTTGTTTCTTGGCTGACCTCTCCACCCCCTATTTTATTTATTTTTCGGACCCATTTTTCTTCTTTTAGACTCATTTTACTCTTGTGTGATAAATGACTGTTATTGATAATAAATCATTATCGGCTAAATATTATTTTGCCCTAGTGGTCTTTCTTGTAACATCAGTGACTACATTCACATGCACACAATATTCTGTTATATTCCCCCTTATACTGAAAAAGACTATGCTAAATATGTTTAAATGATGAATAACAATCTTCTATTAATACTCCTAGTTATGTGCAGTTAATAACAGAATTATGAGCAAGGTTTTTTGTTTTTCATTGAAAAAGACGTTCCACTGCAGGAACTACAGTAGCCCTCTGTGTTTCATTTTTTTCTTGCACAGTGCTGAAAAAGTTAAGTTTTGGATATTGGTACAGAGCTAAAAATCCTGCTGTTCTGTTACGTTTTGAAGTTGGGTCATTTTTCCCTCTGACCAGAACTGTGGGCTTGGCTTAGGAGGGTCCATCTGCACCAGAGAGGATCTTTGTCTCTATTGCAGCTGACCTCAACCTACTAATGAAACACATTTTAATGAATATGCTATATACATGGTCAAATAACTAGAAGAATACCGGCATGTCCCACGTGTCCTATTCAGAAAACACTCTGTTAGGAAAAAGACCCAATTCTGAATTTTGAACTAGATGTTTACATGACGTGTCAAATTCAGAATATTGCCATAATTAGAATAATTGGGGAATAGTAGCATCCAAAATAAGTTTTAAATATGTTCTTGAGGATCAGCTCTTCCAAATTTGAGGCCATCGTTCTTCGCTGGAAAAGGGTAGACTGCCCAGTCTAGGTTGGGGATGAGTTTCTGCCCCCAGTGGAGGAGTTTTAAGTATAGAGTTTGTTCATGAGTGACAGGAGAATAGAGCGTTAGTTCAACTGATCGGAGCAGTGTCGGCAGTATCGCAAGTGCTGTATTGATCAGTTGTGGTGAAGAAGGAGCTGAGCAAAAGATGAAGCTCTCGATTTACTGGTCGATCTGCATTCCTACCCTCACCTATGGTCACAAGCTTTGGGTTATACCCAAAAGAATAAGATCCCAGACACAAGCAAATTTGAGTTTCCCCTGTAGGGTGGCTGGGCTCTACTTTGAGGTGGGGTGAGAAGTTTGGTTGTCTGGGAGGGGCTCAAAGTAGAACCGCTGCTCCTCCACATCCAGAGGAACCAGTTGAGGAGGCTTGTGCATCTGATTTGGATGTCCACCTGGGAGGGGAGTCAGGACATGATGGAAGGACAATGGATCTCAGCTGGCATGGGAATGCCTTGGAGTCTTGCCAGAGGAGTTGGAAGAGAGGTCTGGGCTTCTAGACTGCTGCCCCTACACCCCAGATCCGGATAAGCAGAAAATGACAAATGGATGAAAGTTCTTGAATACCACAGTATTTAGATTACTGTATAGCCTAAATGCTGGTTCCTCGTAGGCATGCTGTAGATTGGCAGATGCCTGAATAAATAGGTGACCTTAGTTGCCCATTTAAATACAGCTGTTATCCCTCTGGACAGACAGTAGGTATAGTGATGGGGGACATATAAGGGATTTTTCCTCAGTGTATAGAAGGAAGAGACACAGGCCTTTTATTAAAAAAAATGCTATATTAGTCATAGTCATAAGTCACTTGTCTTTTTTTTCAACATCAGGACTGTTTTTTAAACCATTATCCCGTTATATTGTTACTCGTTATTTGGTTTGTGTCATGTATGGCAGGGGTGAAAATCTGTTTTCATTGTTGTTGTGGGGGGGCGGCAATAAACAGAAAAATTTCAGAGGGTAGTTTTTTGGGGAGACATTAAAAACTGCAGACTCAGTCAGCAGCAGTGAAAAACGCTGCACAATTTGCAGACTCATCGCAAATCAAGACTAACAGCTTTGCTACATTTAATGCACGTTTCGTTTTAGCTTGTTGGCAACTAACAGCTTGTCAATCTTAGCGGAACCAGTGTGCTGTGTTTAAGTAAAACTGCAGACTTCGGCCGAAAGAGCTGAATTTTCACTTGGCATGTTCTGTAATATGGTGGTTGAACAAGTGGAGTGATAAATAACGTATTAACTGACCACTCATGAAGGTTTTAATGTCTGTCCTGAAGTGAACGGTTTCATTCCCTGTCTGTGTCGGGGACAAACAGACCGGACCAGACCACTTTGAGGATGAGGATGAGGATGGGGATGGGGATGGGGGCGTGCGTGCGTGCTGACGTCACAGTGCTGCGTGCCACTTGCTCCAGCTCAGCACCGGGATCCTCAGTCTTCGCCGTGCGTCCGTGCAGCAGGTGCGCCAGGACAGCAGACATCCTGCGATCCTGCGGCAAACACACAGACGCTCTCATCCGGATGCTTCCCCCTGCCTCCTCCTGAACCGCGGCCCCTTTTCCTCTGAGCAGCGGGGGGTGATGGGGGAATGAGCAGCGCACACTACCCTCCGCCTTCTCCGCCTCTTCCTTCCACTTCGCTCGGTCTTCAGTCGTCGGAGCTTTTCCCAGGATGCGGGCCCCGCTGCTCGGCCAGGCTGCGGTGGTCGCGGCCCTGTTGGCGCTGAGCACCTGCTTGACAGGTAAGCAGCTGCTGTTTATCTCCGGTTCGGGTGCATTAACTGCCGTTGCGGATGTTCAGGGGCCTTCGGGACTGATTGAAACCTGTCTCCTGGTTCGCACTCGTCGGATGAAGCGACTCCAGCTCGTGTTAATGCTGCTGCTGACACTGTTTTCCTCAGGGAGGCCGCTTTGTAAATCTACGGTGTTTCCCTTTACAGGACACAAACGACGCCTTCACGGCGGCCTGTAGTTTGGGTTTGTGTACAGCACTTAATCTGGACCTGGTTCTTCGTGGTAATCAAGTGACCCGTCTTTTATCTGAGATGCTTGATTATAGCCATTTCATCACTTTTCAAATTAAAACCTGCTTTTTTTGGCTGAAATCAGGAGCCTAAAACACAACAATTTTTCATTTTACAGTACAGAGGACACATACTTTTTCAGAGATGTGTTAACCTCAACTGCCTGATTGTATTAAATTCTTATCTTGATTAGAAAGTATTGTTTGCCTAAAGTGTCTGTCAGTTTTCAATCAAGCTATAAGAATTTAAGATATATTATGTGAAACTCGCACTTATAGCCAGAAACCTATAAGAGACATAATTTGAAAGCAACCCAAATAACAATGTATCGATCATTTGCATAAAACTAGCCATTGATTTCAGGGAAAAAAGGCATAAATTCTTAAGTTTGCTTGTGTCTTTGTGACTGAACTATTAATATTGTAATGTTACTTTTGGTTATGGAAAATTGTAACATGCCTTTTCCATTAATTTAATTGACACTAAACATTTCATTTTAAAAGAAAGGAGATGGCTAGTGCTTGTTTTTCTGTACCATCCACTCATTTTCCTCATATTTCAGTATGACAGAACAAAACAAGTAAATATGCACATTCAGGAAACAGAGTAATCTTTATATCTTTGGTTATGATGGACTATAATCCTGATGAGAGTCCGTAGTCCCCTGAAGACTTGACAATATGAGACAGACTCAGATCATATTCAATAATGTGGTGTGTTTACTCTTAAGGTGCACAGAATGAATCATGGTCATGTGTGAGGTGTCGTGTCGCAGTGTTGTGCCACCGTGGCTCCTTGTTTCTCCCAGTGACGTGTTGCTGGCCAACGGCAGAAATCACATTAGACCCTGAAAGCTGGGAAATGGATGAAAGTGACGTGTTCAGGGTGTGTCGGAAATGTTGGCGTTATCAGAGCAGAGGTGGCTGTGGTCTGCTCCTCATCATAAACACATTCCAACTGTCAGAGACGAACAGCAGTCCGGATGAGCTTCAGCATCACAGTTTATTATGAGACACACACTAACCTTGCAAATATTCCACTTAAACTCAGACCACGGCAGCAAAAGCTCTGTGACATTTTCCTCAGCACTGGAATATTTCTTTATCTTCTCCAAAACAAGTGTATACAATAAGCAGAAATATCAGCATATGACTTAGTCACAGCAAAGGTTGTATGTTAGTGTTTAAAGGCTTGTTTTTGGTGTGAGTAGGAGTGAAAAAGGTTGAAACTTGACAAAAAAAGAACAAAATAACCAATTGAATTTTTAAAAAAAGAACCAAATTATCATGTTAATAATCAACATGAATAAACTAATCCGCAAAAATGTACAAAATAATCACAAAATGAACAAAGGATTTACAAAGTGAGCAAGAAATGAATAAGATAATCAAGAAAATGCACAAATCTAATTGTACAAATGAACAAATTACACAATAAAATGAGAAAAAAAGAGGAAAATATTTAAGGAAATTAACAAAAATTAACAATATAATGTAGAAATTGACCAAGAAAGTCAAAATAAGCAACAATACCTGCAAAAATGATCAAAAGGGTTAACAAAAATGAACAGGAAGCAAAATAAGATAACATTTTACAAAAAACAATAAATTAAGGAACAACATTGGTACAAAAACACACAAGAATGGGCAAAATTGCAGCAAAAATCACAAAAAACCAATAATACATCAGAGTTATATAGTTGTATAATGCTTTTCAGGACACTCAAATACGCTTCACAAAAAATGCAAACGACAGAGGCAAAAATGATGGAAAATGCAAAAAATACTTCACTGATGTGGAACAGTTCCGATTTATTTTGATTTAATGGTGGTTCAATGGTTTTCAGCGGATTACATGAAAATGGATCAAAATTGAATTTAAAATTAAGTTAACATTTAAACATAGATGAAGACATATTGTAAACGATGCAACAAAACACTGAACTACGTCAATATAAATAAAAACAGCAGATTCATCGTTTATTAAACGTCCCATAAGGTGGAAATATTATTTTGAGCTGTATATAAACTTTATGATGTAAAATAAAAGCTGTGTTAATATGTACTGTCAATCCAAGAAATCAATGCACACAACAAAAATCTACAGTAATACAACCCATTTTGAATTTTTGTGATTTGTGACATCACAAGTCACAGCCAATCATATAGCAGAGCTTAAGTGCATTAGTTCCATCCATGTATAGCTGTAGAATTCAAAATTTTAGAGCTTCACAAGTTACAACCACTCATATACAAGCTTGAATTAGCCCCAGACCCTTGAGCAGCTGACCAGTATTTCTTATGGTGTAAAAAAATAATTTCTTAAAGGTCGCATAATGTGAAAATCCACCTATGGGGTTTTGAGGGTTATATGAAAGCTGTGGAAATCTAAACTTGCACTGTCACCGGTGACAATCCACATAAAATGGACAACAAGAAATCATGCTCTTTTGATTTTTTTTTTTTTTTTATGATTTGTGATGTCACCAGCCACAACCAGTCATATTCAAGCTGAAATTAGTCCCACCCCCACGAGCAGCTGACCAATATTCCTGCCATTTTTCCCCAAGACAACTGACCATGTAAAGTGCATTATTCTGCGTAGAGTATCCTTGTGTCAGAATGTGACCAGCCAATTAGAGACTTTTTCGATGAAAAGTGGTTGGGAACCTCCAAGTAAAGTATGTCATGTAAATGACAGATTAACAAAGAGGCCTGTGGGAACCCGAAGTAAAATCAAGTTGGCAACCTTACAGAAGTATTTAACAGACACATAAAAGGGGCACTGATGTAACTTGAAGTGTTAAGACATGGGATGTCTAAAAGTAGCCTTGTGTAGGTCTAAAAATGGGTAAAATCCACAGGAAACCCCAGCTGGATGGCGTGTGATGTATGTTGAAGTGCCAGCGTCCACACAGATCCAAGGCTTCCCAGCGGTGACTCAGTCCCCGTTGTTGTTGCTCCGACGCCCAGCCCTCACCTCTGCCGAGTGACACTGCCCCCCCCCCACAATGGCTTCTCTCATTCGCCTGCCCTTCGCTGATCTGCCAAAACACCATCTGTCACATGAAAAGCCTCAAAATTTGTGTCCAGCTGAGAGTGTTTGTCACAATCAGCGACTTTAATGAGGCAAAAAGAGCCACCGCGACTCTGCTGGGTGAAGATGAAGCAGAATTCTACATCGAGAAATGAACTGAGGCTCAAGATAGTGACAAGTGTGTAATCCACAATCTACAAATGGGAATAGAACTGGGGAAAATGGCCAAAAGCTATATTTATATGATAAGCATTTTTATCTCAATAATGAATTATTTTGATAGATGTCAAAGACTGATTTTGGATCCTGAATGAAAACTGAATGAAGCAGTTGGCTATGAATTGGACTAAATTAGATTAAACTGAACTGAATTATTGAATTTGATTGAATAGAATTGAACTGAACTTTATCATTTAAAAAAAAAAAATGTTTTGACTCATTTATTCATGTATACTTTGGGAAGGAGACTTGAAAAGTGCTAGATACATCCAATCTATTATTATTATTATTATTATTATGATTATTATTATTATTATTATGATTATTATTATTATTATCAGTAGTAGTAGTAGTGTTATTAGTGTTATTAATATTATTCATCTTAGATAGATAGATAGATAGATACTTACTTTATTGATCCCAGAGGGAAATTCACATTTTTTATTTTTTTTTAAAAGATAGACATGAAAACATGAAAGATGCCCAAAGATGAAAAACACCTTGTAAAGTCACGACTGTGAAAGAAATTGACAAAAACTGTGGTAAAAGACACAAGATAAAAATGCCAACAAGTGACAAAAAGTCATAAAAGATGGAAAAAAATTAAGCAATGTGAAAATTAACAAAAGTAGTGCAGTGCTTTGCTTATTTTGCTGAGTGAAATGATTGCAATCTGCGCTCTCATTATGAGATGGAAAAACTGTAAACAAGTGTATATGACCATAATTATAATCACAGTCAAATTATTCATTTAAGCCATAAACGAATTATTCAGAAATCATATGAGAGTAATTTGGTTCATTCATGAATTTTTTTTCAGTAAGTGTATAACACTTGCCCAAATGATCTTTATCACATTTGAGGATGAGGAACCACTGATCACATTTGGGTTCATATCACCAGGAGACCTATAAAGTATTTATTTATACACTTTGTTTTGGAGGTTGATATAAGCTATGAACACAAGCCATCCTCCTATTGCTTTTTTCTATTTGTGGTTAACAGATAATTCTTTTGTAACAAAGCTAGTGTAACCTACATTTATGGAGATGTGTTAGATCTGTTTAACGTCCAATCACTATGTAGTAACTGCCTTTTTCAAACATTTTCAAATTGTTTAAACTGCCTTTAAACAATAAAAAAAGTCAGTTGAAAAAACAAAACATCACATCAGTTTTTTATGTGCATCCGTTTAAGTTCAGTTTCACCGATTTGCTTTCAAAGAGCTTCCTGTGCAAACAAATGTCTGATATTCATGACAATCTGTTGCGTTTATTTACAGCTTGATAAAGATATGCATGCACAGATCACCTGACACACACCGACACGCACATACAGGCTGCATTTGTTTGTGGAGTTTTGAGTCTCCGCTTCAAAGATACGTTAATGCACGCTGCGTTTACAGTACATTCTAGTGAAAATCTGGCTTGTCACCCTTCAGGTAGAACATATCATTGCATGTACTGGTCTTTGTTGGATTATGTGCTGTAATATCTTCATAACGGAGCAAAAAGTTAAAGATGGACCACCATGTTACTTATTAGAGGGTCCAAATAAAACATTTGAGGCCATGATGACCCATGAAAAAAATCTATTGGCTTAGTATTTTCAGATAGAAGTCCAGTGTATCTCTTTGGGGAAACAAAGCTTCTTGGAGCTGGACGATCGATTCCCCAGTGGCCAAGAGGTGGAATTACAACTTAAAGTTACTTCCGCATTGGCCTCACTGAACAGCCCCGGTCGTTGCCCCTTGCTCAGTTGTCACTGCTGCTGTGATGGTGGTGGGTCAGAACCTGTCTGAGGTGTAAGAGGTTTATACTCCTGATGGCTCCTGGTTTCTGGTTGTCACACGTGGTCTGCTGTTGTTCCTCTAAGCAAATAACTCCAGTATAAGGTCATTATTGTGGAGTCGTGGACATTTATTGCTCTGGCAGCTTGTCTGCTGCCTTGCCTACAGCATTCCAATGGCATGATGCCGGTCAGGTTGCCCCAGTTGTTACATTCTTAATTTTTTCCAAAGCTCTGGTGCCTTTTTATAGGGTTGGGTGTGTTTGACAGGGGAGTAGCCATTTGGGATCGGTTGCAGAAAGGCATTGTGAGTTTTTCTCCAAAAGTGTGTTTTGAGACACAGGACTGCTCACAGTATTCAGTCAGCGATGACCAAATCCTACATGTTGGGAATTATCATAAAAGCAATTGTACAACTACGGTAGTTTTATTACCTGAGAAAAGGTCTTCAGAGTCATGTGTTTTTAAGTCCCTTGAGTGTATTTAAAAGCCCATGTATCTCAGTAAATGCTCTCAGGAGTACTCTGTACAGGTGCAATTACTGTATATACGTAATGGGTACTTACTGCAAGCATCCATGTATGTACAGTGTATGTTCCTGTGAGTTGCTGGTGTGACTGTGATTCATGCTAAAGAACAATGAAGACTATCATTACATTCACTACAGGATGGCTGAGAGTGAAAAGTATTTGAGTACTCATAGCAACAGAGGAGGTTGTGATGAAAGAGACCCGAATGGAGGTAGTATTCTAAATGGCTGCAGTTTGACCATTAAACACATCCATTCATTGGGTTATTTTTTTTTTCCTACGTATGTCTCGACAAGTAACCTGTTGGTTTCTCAGCAGTTGTCTACACTGCCACAGTTGCCACGACTGCTTTCAACTCCGCAAGTCAGTGCATGAGCTTGTGCACCTATGAGATGGAAAGCCATGGTGACTGGCAGGTCGCCTGTCTTATCATTTATGGTGGACCGTGACAAATGACCAACTAAGATCTATATTCCAAACATCATAGACTGCACCGGTAAGAAGATCCAAAATGTAAACATGTTCTGGGTTGTTTTCCACTTTTTATTTACTACATAATTCCATACAAGTTCTGTCACACTTTGGATGGCTTCAGTATTAAAGTACAATGCTGGAAATAATAAGAATAAAAAAAAAAAAACACTGAAGGAGAAGGTGTGTCCATACATCTGACTGGTAGTGCATATCCTGTTCTAAAGTCCATCTGCACTAATGAGCTGCCGCATTGGCTAGAGGCACACGTCGGGTCCATATTAGAGTCTGTATTGTGTTTCAGGGTTTGTTAAGCGAGTCCTAATGTTGCTCAAAGAAAAACGCTGCAGTTTCTTTTTTGTTTTTAATTCTGTTAGAGTCAGAGTTTTGAAGCCCCTGGTCTGGCTCGTGTCCCCGAAGAGCTGAAAGCAGGCCTTCACTTAGGCTATTAAAGCACACTTAACCTGATTAGAGCCTGTGTTGTGTGAAGGAGGCCGCCGAGTCCTCATCCCTGTGACGTCTGTACTGCTGTTCTGCATGGGCTCAGTGAAATAAGGACGGCATGCCTTACACATGGTATTTTACTCCAGGAAAACTGTCAGCACTGCCAAACCTCTTAAACAGATTCAGTGGTCTGTGTTTTTGTTGACTCGGGGAAAAAATGGGGCACTTGATGTGGATACACACACAAAATAATCAAGTAAGATAATGAAAACGAATTAATTGCTCAACAAAAGAAGGAAAAACTTGCCACAATAATCAACTAACTAATATAATGAATGACTAATTGAATAAAAATGAACAATGATCAACTAACTGAACAAAATAATCAAGCAAGTTAAAAAAGTAACAGAAAATAAACAGTAAAATGAGCAAAAATGAACTGGCGACTCATCCAGGGTGTACCCTGCCTTCGCTCAAGTCAGCTGGGATAGGCTCCAGCACCCC
>JAQQAE010011237.1:0-13715 GCA_029823295.1 Pseudamia nigra | reverse complement strand
AGTGCATAAAAGAAACAGCTTCTCACCCCTACCACCACCAGGACTGATGAATTTAGAATGTGATATGTACAAAAAAAATATATTTACAGAATTATTTACAATCATGCGAACAAAGTCCAATCCGAAAATAACAAAACGCAGAGTCAAAAAGCCAATCCAAGTCTATACCAAAACACAGTCGAAATAATCCAAAATCACTAGCACGGGTTGAGACGAAAGAGGCAAGCCTCCCCCAGGTAGGGAGGAAAAGCTGCACAGAAAACACATTACACACACACACACACACACAATGACCAGGGGGTCATAACATTACTTTCATAATTTTGTTCTTCTGTGGTCATTTTTGTTCATTTTGTGGGTATTTTGTATATTTTGTGGATTATTTAAAATTTTCTTTTTATCATTTTGTGTATGGTTTTGTTCATAATTTGTTCATTTTGCTAATTATTCAGTGTCTCCTTTCTTCAGTGTGTGGATAGAGTATTTTCTATATTTTGTAGATAATTTTGTTCTGTGGAAAATTTGTATTTGTTTTGTAGATAAATTCCACCCATTAATGTGATTGGGGTTTTTTTTCTTCATTTTGTTCATTTTGTGGATTATTTTGTTCATTATTTGCTTTTTGATCAGCTTTTTGTCATCATGGTTTCATGTCTTTCTGTCATTTTTGTGGATATTTTGCATATTTTGTTGATAACCTTGTTCCTTTTTTAAAAATATTTTATCTTATTGTCTTAACTGTATTTTTTTTTCTTTATCCATTGTTTAGTTTTATCTTCATTTTTGTTTCTTTTTGTGGATCATTTTAATATCCTTTTAATTGTTTTTGTTTGTTCTGTAGATGATTTTGTTAATTTCATAAACCAGTTCTGTCTTGGTTAATTTAAAATCTTTTATTATATGGATTCATTTTATGGATGATTTACTAATTTATTGTAAAATTGTTGGTTTCTTTCAAAGATCTTAATAATAGTTTTTCTTTCACTTTAGTTCACTTTACTTTTCAAATTTGTATTATTTTACATTTATTTTACTTCACAATCATTTTTGTTATAGGTGTGGATTATTTTGATCATTTTTTCCTTTTCTTGATTAATTTTTGCAGATTTTTTATGTATTGTTAATTTAGTATCCTCAAATTAAGATTAACAAAAAAGTTCAAGGTGTATTTACATATTTGATTATATTTATCTGAATAAACATACAATCATGTGGCTTTTGGGGTCTTAAAGAGACAGTACAATCCTTTGTTTACAACGTGGCTGTGATTCTTCTGCTCAGTGTTCGAGATTATTTCCATTGTCAGACCCATTGTGCATTCTGATGTGAGTCAGCAGAAAATCAAAAATGTAAATGTTTGCATTTGCATCTTGATCCAAAACACAAACGTGTTTCCTCATTTTCCAGCTCTTCAACTCATTCTGATTCACCGAGTCAATTTTGTAAATACTCAAGAAATTATGTGGAAAAGGGAAAGTGCATCGAATGAAATGAATGAGACACTTTCTGTGATCAAGAATAATGCTTATGGTAAATAGGAGCTCTACAATGTATAATAATGATAATAATAACAATAATATTAGTCCCCCTTTTTTGACAGGGAGATCATGTGTTTTTTCTATTCTTAAGTACAACCAAACTCTCAGAAACGGCTTAGATACATTTCTGAAAACCACCCACTCACAAAAAAAATGAGACAACAAACATTTAAATCATTAAGTTTTATTTGTGCATTTATTTTTTGACAACAGTTTGTGAACTTACATTATATTGTTTGTCCGTTTTGTACATTTTTTTTCTTTTTCTTTTCCGATTATTATTATTATTATTATTATCATTATTATTATTGTTTTGTTCATTTCCTTGCTTATTTTGTTCATTTTTATCCATTTTCTTGATTAATTTCTTCATTGTGTCCATTTTGTGGACTTTGTTCAATTTTTGTTAATTTTCTTGCTTATTGTGTTCATTTTTATCAATTTTCTATGATTATTTGGTTTGTTTTTATAAAGATTCTTGATTATTTGGTCCATTCTTGTTAATTCTCTTCATTGTTCTGTCCATTTATATCTGTTTTTTTGATCATTTTGTCCATTGCTGTTTACTTTGTGAAGTTTTGGTTCCTTTTCTTGAAGATTTTGTTTATTTTCATTCATTTCTGTTCTTTTGATGGATCATTTTGTTGATTTTCTTGTCTTGAGTATGTTGTTTCTTCTTACTTCCTAATTTCAGAATATTAAAGAGGTCATGAAGCAATGAACAATGCTACTGAGGTTTATTTTATGTGCCAAAAAAGTTGTTGGTCACTTGGATTTATCAGAAAAATAATTTTATTGCACTTTTTCAGCAACATGATTGGTCGGCTGTCTGCACAATAGCCCCTTATTCATTCATGTATGCTAATTAGAATGAATTCATTTTACTTTATGTGTGCATCAACACTCCTCATAGATAATTTACATATGTGAATATAAATAATGCGCTCATGTGCATGTGTTCAACCATGGATGTTGGTTTAATTTGAACACTGCAGGAAGAAGTTCTTCATTCCCCTCCACATATGCACAGGCTTGATTTATTCTTCTGTACATTTGCTTCTTCTATTTGTCAACAAAAGCTTGAAATGTGGATATGGCACCTGTTCATGACAACATTTTAATTTGAATTACATTTGATTTTAATTAAATTATAAACACTTGGATTTTGACAGGTCATTTGAGGTCTAGCAGGACTGTGTTCCAAACATTATGTACCAAAAACACATGAGTTCTCTGTGTTTAGGGATGATTTTTTTTTTTGGTACACTTTAGCTGTTATTAAAGCTGACTGAATTTGGGTCGTAAATTGGCAAACATCATCTTTGTAAATAGTGGCATAATTCAGTGAGAATCAGTAAAATGTCTGCCATTTTGCACTGACTGTAATCTCATTTTTATTTGGGTCCCATAATCCTGACGAAAAGTAGAAGAAAGTGGGCGTGGCTTAGACTCTACATCGTGTCACATGTTCATAAAACATGTTTACACAGTTGTGTGAATTTAAAAATTCAATCTGATTAAATTCAACTTCAGGTATGCCAGTGTAGCACACCTGTTTTGACACACTTTTTCCTTCTGTGGTATTTCCTTATATTTTTTTATTATTTTCAACATAGTACATTAATACTGAGGAATCCAAACTGTGAAAGAAAATGTGTGTAATTATGTAGTAAACAAAAAAAGATTAAGATTTAAGCAACCCAGGACATATGTTATAGTCTAGCTTATCCAAAGTAGCCACATTTAGCTTTTATGACAGCTTTGCATTCTCATCAGATTCATGAGATCACCTGGAAGGGTTTTCAAATTACTGCAGAGTTAATTTGTGTCATTTCTTATCTTCTTAATCAACTGTCGGGGGCAGAGGAAGGCCAACCTTCCCTCTGTCAAACCTAGCCCTAGCTCTCTTAGTACTACTGCAACCACTGTACAAATCCATATTAGGGCAACAAACAGGTCAGTAAAAAGAAAAGACAGTTCATCATTACTTTAAGAAATGAAGGTCAGTCAAGACTGAAAAATGTCAACATACAGGCTAGAGAATCAAGCCCCTTACTTGAGGGTCACTGGTTTGAATCCCAAGACCAGCAGGAGATTTGGGTGGAGAAGATTAACGCCACCACCTGTCCTCACCATCATCATCATCGCCACTGTGGGCCCTTGAGCAAGGCCCTCAACCCCCAAATGTTCCCCAGGTGCTGCTCAGCAGCTGCCCACTGCCCCCTAGGGATGGACTAAATGCAGAGGAAACATTTTATGTACGGTATATACAAATGTGTACATGTGACAAATAAAGGTAATTTTGATTAAACTGACTCTCATGAGGAAAGAAGACCAAGTACTATGTACCTCTGCTATGGAGGAGAGGTTTATTAGAATTTCTGCCTTAGAAACCCTGGACATTCCTCAAGAAGACAAGAAATGGCACAAATTAAGTCTTGACAAGGCACACCTGTGATTTGAAAACCGTTCCATGTGACTGATGAGAGAATGCTATGAGTGTGAAAAAGTGTCATCTGGGTTGTTGAACACTTCTTTATCTACTACATAACTCCACATATTTTCTTTCACAATTTGAATCTCAGTGTTCTAAATAATAAAAATAAAGAATAACCACTGCAGGAGAAGCCATGTCCAAACCTTTGAATGGTTGTGTGTGTCTGTTGTTGTTTGTACCAGTTGTAAGGGAGCAAACAAATTCACTTCTGACAGAACACCAGAAATAAAATGAACACTACCTTACTGGTGGCAACTCACTTCCTCCACTTCGCTGTATCACAGCATGTTTTCAAAATAGATACTGGGGGGAGACATTTTCAGATAAATCCAGGTAACTAGTTTTGTAATTGTGCCACAAGTAAAATAAACCACACTAACCATATTCATAGTTTCATGTCGTTGTTCAGAACCACAGCAATTATTCCAGTTTGCTTATATTTCACTTTTTTGCTGCTTTTCCAGTTTGTTGTAGAGCAACTGTTCTGTTTTACTTGTCTTTTCTCTGCTTGGCTGCACAGCACAAGGGCAGGGACAATCCCACTCTGACAAAGTGTGGATGTTTTTTTATTTGCTGCTTCTATATTAAGATAATTAATAATCTCAGCATGTTTGGACCATCCAGTTAAATGAAATTCAATAAAATCATCTGAACAGTTCGAATCTGCATTCAGGGATGATTCAGAATTTACCCAGTGCTGGTTTTATTGATAATTGGTATTCAAGTTTTGATTTTGGATGTTCTACTGTATATATGCATATATATGGGGGGTTATTTTGCTTAGTTTATGATAATTTTGGTCCCTTTTCTTGACCATTTTGTTCATTTTTGTCAATTTTCTTGATTATTTTGTTCACTTTCTTGATGATTTTGTTAAGTTGCTTAATTATATTTATTAGTCTTCTTGATTGGTTTGTATATTTTTGTCCATTTTCTTGATAATTTTTTTAATATTCATTTTTTAAATTATTTTGTTCATTTTTGTCCATTGTCCAGATGCCTTTCTTCATTTTTGTGACTAATTAGTTCATTTTTACCCATGTTCTTGTTCATTTTGGTCATTTTCTTGATTATTTTGTTGATTTTTGTGCATTTTTTGATTATTTTTTCCATTTTTGTCTATTTTTTGATTATATTGTTCATATTCATTTTTTGGATTTTTTGTTCATTTTTGCCCATTGTTTTGATTATTTTGTTCTTTTTTGTCCATTTTCTTGATAATTGTTTTCATTTTTATGCATTTTCATGATCATTTTGTTCATTTTTATGCATTTTTGATGATTCTGTTCATTTTATACATTTTCTTGATAACTGCATTCATTTTTGTCCATTTTCTTGATTTTTTTTTTTTCATTTTTATGCATTTTCATGATGATTTTGTTCATTCTTATGCATTTTCTTGATGGATTTTGTTCATTTTGCCCCCTTTCTTAATTACTTTGTTCATTTTTGTGAACTGCTGGGTTCTGGGATGCAGAGCACGAGGGCAGGAAAAATCTGAGACAAAATGTGCTTATTTTCTCATCAGCTGTTTTCACATTAACATAATTAAAGATATCAGCATGTTTGGACCAGGGCTTTAAATGAAATTGCAGTAAAATCATCTGGGCATTTCTAATCTCCGCTCAGGGATGATTCGGCATTTTCCTACCGCTGCGTTTATTGATGAGTAATATTCAACCTTTGCTCTGAAATGATTGCCTTCCCCAGCTGTGATCTCACTGTGACATCTCTCTCGTTTATTAGGTGGTCTACAAGAATAATGAGTTTAGACTGGAACTGTCACGGCTCGCTGAACAGCAGGACCCTAAGATCAGTATCCATGGTGACCTGATATTCAGCTGCGAGAGCGTGGAAGCCCTGGAGCCGGTCACCTTCGACACGCCGTCTGCCTACTTGACTTTGCCCAGGTGGAACACAAAGAAGACAGGCGCAATATCTTTCGACTTCCGCACCACTGAACCTAGCGGCCTGCTGCTGTTCAGCCACGGCAGCCTGCAGGGGACCCAACCTAACAGGAAGCCCCGCGCGGATTTCTTCGCCATCGAACTGCTGGACGGCTTCCTCTACCTAGTTATGGACATGGGCTCCGGCAGCATCAAGATGAAAGCCAGCAGCAAGAGGGTGGACGACGGAGAGTGGTGCCACGTGGACTTCCAGAGGAAAGGACGCACTGGTGAGAGAGATATGGCTGTTTGATAAGTCATGGGACAAGTGTGGGCTTTGTCGGAATATTTTAAATAAATGGTTTTCTAAAAAACATGAAAATGAACAACAATAAACAAGATGATCAAGAGAAGAATGTTAAGAAATGGGGAAAGCAAACAGAAATTAACAAAAATGTTTAAAAATCCACAAAGTGAGCAGAAATTAACAAAATAATCCACGAAATAAACAGGAATTAACAAAAATATTTTTTTAAGCACAAAATGTGCAGAGTCTAATAAAATAGTCCATAAATTGAGCAGACATGAACAAAGTAAACAGAATTGAAAAAAATCTTTTTTTTTAATCCACAAAATGAGCAGAAGCAAAAGAATCCACAAAAGGAGGTTTTTCACTTCCGGTAAAGGAAGTCCCCCCCAAACGAAAACAAAAACAAACCGAAATGATCAAAGAAATATGAACTAAATGAAGAATGGTGAACAACCTGATCAAATAAAATAAAAACTAAACCGAATCAGTAGAAATTAACAATGAAACTGAGTAAAAGAACAAAAAATGAAACGCTGCCAACTTAAAACTCAAAAAATGGTAAAAATTAACAAAATAATCAAGAAAACAAACAAAATAATCAAGAAAACGAACAAAATAATCAAGAAAAT
Source organism: Pseudamia nigra (assembly GCA_029823295.1). Classification (NCBI taxonomy): domain Eukaryota; kingdom Metazoa; phylum Chordata; class Actinopteri; order Kurtiformes; family Apogonidae; genus Pseudamia; species Pseudamia nigra. The sequence goes on along the minus strand of JAQQAE010011237.1, from coordinate 6,855 downwards.
GGACATAAATGAACAAACTGGTCAAGAAAATGGCAAAAATAAACAAAATAAGCAAGAAGAGAGATAAAAATAAACAGAGAAGGTCTGCCTTATTGGCAGAATCCAAATACACATATTTGATTACAAATGCCACCTATTTCTATTCTAACATTTCAAATAATACATTTATTTCCTTCACAAATAAGCTAATAACATGACATTTTTATTTGCTACAGCTTCAGCATATGCAGGATTGTCTTGCCATCAACAGGAAAATAATTCCTAAATAACCTTTCAGCATACTGTAATTCAAGTGGGCTGAGGATATTAGACGTATGCATTAGAGAGGCGATAACCAATCATTAGCTGTGTTTGTATCAAATGTCAAGTGGATTTGAACAAAACTTCTGAAATCTCACAGAAAGAAAATATACACTGAAGAGATTTAACAATGTACATGTACCACAGCATTTTTGGCCTAATTTGTGAAGAGCTTTTCTCATTTAATAAAACTAGTTGTACAAATACATGTATGGTTGACTGAATTATGATTCCAAACATGTGGGATTTGGTCACCTGACTGATGATTGGGAGTAGTCCTGTGTCTCAAAGCACACTTTTGGAGAAGAATCATAGACTGTATATATTAGTGAACAAACTGACCATGTTACCCTCTGAACGGCTGTTTGAGGCCAATCAGGTTTTCGCTTCATGGATGACATTTTGGAGCCAAAAAGAGGATGTAACCATATATGGGCTAATGGTGGCAGAACTTCAGGAGTGTACTGTCAGGGGTCTTATGCCTAAGCTAATGCTAACCACTAGCTTACTGAAATGGTTTAACTAAGCACAGCCAAACAAAGTCATATTACAGTGTTGTTAGTGTAAACACTGAACCACAACTGCAATCGAGCATTTCTCAGGGAAAACTATGCTCTGTTGAATAAATAGACTATACCAAGGTTCAACTCCATCCGACTTCGTTGGTGGGCCAAGTTACCATAGGGATGTGTCAGTCAAATCCCAGCACAGCAGTGATTTATCGAATTATTTGCCGTAATCTTTTAATAATGGAACAAAAAGATAAAGACAGACCACCAGATCAATTATGAGAGGGTCTAAATAAAGTGATTGAGATGATAACCCATGACAAAAATGTATTCACTTAGTATTTTCAGAGAGAAGTCCAATGTAACTCTATGGGAGTCAGGGCTTCTTGAGCCCACTGAATGGTGCTCCAGCAGACAACAGCAGTATTACAACGAGAGTATAAGTTACTTCCGGATCAGCCTCACTGAACAGCCTCAGTCATTGCCCACAATCTAAAACACATTAAGAAGGCAAGAAATTAACTTCACTGTGATTTGAAAACTGTTCCACGTGACCTTATGAATCTGATGAGAGAATGCCACCAACACCATTAAATGCAAAACACCTACTGTACGTCATGCAACACACAAGGCATGAACACGACACGAACCCCAGTTTCCTGTGCAGAAGGTCATGTGTTTGGTACTGCCACCACATCCATCCCTGCCACTTCCCTCTAAGGTTTCTTCACTTTAGTAACAGCATCTGGTGTCATCTTCAGTTTCCCACACCTAAGGATATTTCATTTCATTGATTCGTTCTTTATTCAGGATGTCTCACTGAGATCAAGAGCTCATTTGCAAGAGAGACCTGATTACAAAATACATACAGTGTTAAAGCAAAGTTCATTCACACTGAACAGTAATCACTCATCCCACACACACACACGCAAGACACAAAGACGGCATAATTAGTTAAACTAGTAATGCTAGTACTGTCTGAAAATCACTTAGTTGACAGACTGTTTTTCTGTTTAATGGATTTTCTCCTCTCAAAGGAGAAACAAGCTGTATTGCAGTTATAAGATATGAACATGTCTAGTCAAAATTCGGGGTATTTTTATTGCTGAACTGTTTCAATTATATCGCATCATGGGAGCTCATCTAGTTGTAATATCTTTGCTTCATGTTTCCATAGCAACACGAAACAGAGCCACGTCGTTCATCTTTACATTCAGTCTATGCTTAGGATCAAGAGATGAGAGTTGCATAAGGAGGGGTGTATTTCAGAGCCAGCATGTATCCTGAAAAAGTCTTGAAATATCTTAAATCTAGTGTTTGATGTTTGGTGTAAAATGTTGAGAACTGCAGAAGGTTAGGTATCACGATTTATTTGCAGCAAAATGAATCAGTACTGGTGAGTTTCATGTCTTATTTTAACAGTACTTCTGCTTTTATATCCTATGACAATTACCATTTCTGTCTGGCTGTAGCATACAAGAGATATGTTTAGTGTGAATACAAGCCTTCAGGGTCTGCCACCAGTCAGCAGACAGCATTCAACACTTTTTCTCCACAAGCTACATTTAAAGCAATGGCTGTGGGCAGAGGTTCTCAAAAGTACGCATAGTCTTTACTCAAAAAAGTACAGTATAACCTCTCAATGTAACTACATCTCTGACTGTCAAATCCCAGTCATCTCACTGAACAGATATCACATTTTCTGAACATTTGTTCAAGTCTTCAGTCTGATTTGTCTTACATTTATCCTCCACAATATGTACTGCTCTACACACGAACACATCTATCATGTATTATTTTTTTCTTGTAACAAACAACAGAGACCCAGCATGACACAGATAGATATTGGACAGGTTCATAACTACCAGCTACACGTCAGGAACGTGTAGGTGCAGGGAGAGAGAGAGAGAGCAGTTAGCTCAAAAACTAGCATCTGTGATGGTATGGAGGTGCATTGGTGCACATGGCTTACTGTAGGTAACCTGCACATTTGTAAAGGTAACATTAATGCTGAACAATATACAAAGACCGCTGCAAAGTTATTAATGTCTCTGATTTTGCTATTTATGGGTATAAGTTTAAGAAAGAGTACAGTATTTTTGTTTTATTCTCTAACCTACTGACATAATTTCTTCCAAATTCCAAATGAAAGTACATTTATTGTCATTTAGAACATTTATTTACGGAAAATGATAAATGGTCAAAATATGTTTTCAGGCCTCAAATAATGCAAAGAAAACAAGTTCATATTCATTTTTAAAACAACACAATACAAATGTTTTAACATAGGAAGAGTTCAGAAATCAATATTTGATGGAATAACCCTGATTTATTTACTTTTCCTCATTTATCAAATTTGGTTCAAGTGATCACCTAATCAGTACCACATTAAGCAGAATGAGGTGTGATTGTGTCAGAATTCAACAGACACAAGAATGGAATGGATGCCATACATGTAGGCATGATGATTTCAGGAAAATTCACAGTGGTCTGTGTGTTTTTCCAGAGCTGAATATACAGGCCTTTGAGTAACATATGCAGCTAAGTACATGATGTCTTTTTCAGGAAAGGCCCTGTTTATTTCAGCAAGACAATGTTAAACTATATTCTGCACATATTCCAGCAGCATAGCTATGCAGTAAAAGAGTCTAGTGCTAAATTGGCTCATCTATTCAAAATGTTTGATACACTATGACACTTGTACTACAAAGTCCAAACTGTTGTGGAGCTCAAATCCTACATCAAGCAAGAATGGGAAAACATTCTATTTTCAAAATAGTCTACCCAGTTCCCAAACACTTAAAGAGTGTTGTTAAAAGAAAAGGTGAAGCAACAAAGTGGAAAAAATAAACCTGACTGACCTTTCCCAAAATAGGCATGAAATTTTCAAAAAATAAATTTTCCATGTGTTTGTTGTAAGTAATGGGATTGCAGTGTTCTGCAAATAATTACGTCCTGTTTCTATTTAGATTATACACAATGACTCAACTATTTTTGCAATTGAAATAGGACTGTTACATTGTAACTGGAGAAGCAGTATTGGTCTGTGCAATTTAATAATTGCAAAAGGCTGAAGTTTAGGGGTCCAGATGTGGGAGGTTTTAGTGTGATAGATCCTGTGTAAAACATGCAAAAAGAAAGTTACAACTTGCTTTTGTATGTTTCCTGTTGTAATAAAGTTATTGTAGTTTTATACAGTATTTCTTTGATTGAGTCATATGTGCAGGCCCAAATTGCAATAGCACTTGCATATTATTAAAGTAAAAAGAAAAAGAAATACTCATGTCAAGTACAGATATCTACAAATTGACCCAAGTAACACTTGGAAAGTGTTTTTGCTTTATTAATTCTAGCTTCTGTGTTTATTTTTTGAATGCAGTACATGTTGAAATTGCTCTTACCATTTAAATGGCACAATGTTCAGGAAATGTAGAAACACTAAATTTTTCAAATTCTGCCATTGTCTTGTCCTGATTTCTTTTATTCTTCGTTTCTAGAGTTGTATTTATTCTTCTCTCATTAAATTGACTCTTCAGGACTGGCAGTACAGTTTCTTTAAACAAGCATGGACTAGTTCCTACTTCTTCAGTTTCACAGTTTGTTCTCTCTTCACACATCCCACACACATTTGTCTTCTTTTTTCAATAAATACAGTATATTTGTTCAAGTTGACTCACTGTTAATGCCTGTCCTACAGGATTTATCTCCGTGAACAGCCAGAGTATCCCCTTCTCTGCCAACGAAGGCAGTGAGATCCTTGATCTGGATGGGGACATGTATCTCGGAGGTCTCCCTGAGGACCGTGAGGCTGTCATGATCCCTCCTGAAGTCTGGACAGCCTCCCTCAGCTTGGGCTACGTTGGCTGTGTCAGGGACCTTTTTATCGACGGACAAAGCCGCAACCTGTGGAGACTGGCCGAGGTTCAGAGCGCCACAGGTGTGAGCAGCTTCTGCACCAGAGAGACTCACATCAGGTGTGCCAGAGACACTTGTGCCAATGGTGGACACTGCAGAGAAGGATGGAATCGCCACATCTGCGACTGTACTGGCACTGGCTACCTCGGCCCCAGCTGTGAGACTGGTAAGAGTTTCAGCAAGCGGAGAAAGTGAAGAATGTGTGTGGTGTTTAAAATGCTCCTCAATGCTTTCAACACACTCTGGTCAGTATTTTATCTATTTATATAGCTGTGTAGTGTCTGGAAAGTGTCGACACAGATGGAAAATGCAGAGGCACAGATATATATTATTGGAACCCATAAAGCCCAGACAGATCAAACAAGAATAATTTCATCTGTATTTACAGTAAAACAATCCATTGTGTACTTGATAATGACCCTTATTACTCACCAGTGAGAGATGACATTCATCTAAAGCTACAAAAACATTCATAATGATTTAAACTGGTTTCATAAGATTAATTTAATAAATGACATCAAACTAGAAAGTTCTCAGAGAGTACATACTGTACCGCCACCAAGGCACCTCAGTTTCTCTTCATAGTAAAAACCTACCATTATCATCTGAACCTATGCCCATAATGTTATTGCACCCAGAAGTCATATTCTTAATCAGTATTGGATTTTTTGACCATGAAAACCTACCATTAGCATTTGGAATCACACACATGTCATTATTAATTCAATATTTATCAATGAAAAATATTTCCATATTGGTGGTTTTCTTCTGGATCAAGTTCCATAAATGTTGAAGAAACATCAAATCCGTGGGCACATTCCTGAGTCAACTGACTTTCCACTGCAATTTGGTGTCTGTTTCATGTCTATAGCCTTATTTACTACCTTACAGTAGCTATTTTTCCTCAATCCCTGTAAGTAGAAGCATTCTGGATCACTATATCCAGAATATTGCCCATATCTAGATCAAACTTTGTGGTTTGATAGAATTTATTATGGTGTTATCCTGTGTTTTTTTGGCTACATTTTCTGGGTGTTATTTGTAGTGTTACAAGAGCAAATGTTGAATTTTTCCCTATCTCACTATAGGGAAGAATACTTTAAAGAGCTGCTGGATCCAGACAATGATCCAGATCACTCCTAAAATCTAATAGATTGGCCATTTCTGACCTATCCTGAAAATTGAATCCAAATCCGTTCAGAACTTTTTGAGTTATGTTGTGAGGAAACAAACAAGCAGATAAATAAACTAATGTCGACAAAAACATATCCTCCTTTGCAAAGTTAATCACTGTGTCTACAGGCCCTTAAAAAGTCTTTGAAAGTATTGATTCATATTATATCAAAAAATCCCTTAAAAGTCAACAAAAAATCATAAATCTAATTTGTCTTTGTGTGGCCTAAATTCACATTTAGGGCACTTTTTCTGATTTTCAACCCAGGCCTGCTGGAGCCTTCCCCAAGTATGGGGGTGCTCAGACAATTGATCTAAGTCAACATTTCTGAGCTTTAAAGCTTCAACTGCACATCATATTTCTCTATTTTTTTTTTTTTTTTTTACTTTTGATTGAACTCATCTGTTAGAAACTATGCATTTGCTCTGGTGTTTTTTATTATTTAGTTCATTTTGATTGTTTTTTTGTATTTTTGTTCACTCTCTTCAATTTTTGGTGAATTTCTCAATCACGGTCAAGATTTGCTTAATTTCCTTATTAGTTTGCTCACTGTTTAAGATTTGCATCATTTCTCAAGTATTGTGTTCATTTTGTGTAAATATTATTTATTTACTGGTTGTCAGTGAAAGTCACATTAAAAGTACAATCCTCATCTTTATACATTTTATTTCCTGTCGCATTTGAAAAGTAAAATATATAAAAAGTCATATGCAGATTTAGTTACAATAAAACATGAGATATGACGGTTACGTCCAGTATCAGTCTGAAATTTGGTTAAATTTTGAAACGCATCTAAAGAAACATCTAATTTAATCACCTGTAAAAGCATGTGTGTGTCCATGTGAAGTTTTTGTTGTTGTTGTTGTCTGTTGACTCCATATACAGTGGATATAAAAAGTCTACACACCCCTGTTGAAATGCCAGGTTTTTGTGATGTAAAAAATTGACACCAAGATA
>JAQQAE010011236.1:0-13717 GCA_029823295.1 Pseudamia nigra | reverse complement strand
CAATCAATCAATCAAACTTTATTTATATAGCACCAATCATAATCTCTAGATTATTTCTAGGCGCTTTACAATTCAATATTGGCAAGTATTGATCTTTTTTCATTTTATTGAATGTTTTAGTCATTATTATTCACTTCTTTTACTATTTTGTTCATTTTCCTTCATTTTTTAAAAGATTTTTCTGTTCCATAATGCTCATTATGTGGATCTTTTTGTTCAATCTCATCCAAGTGTATTGTATTGATTATTTTTAGGGGTGTGAAAATAAACACACTCTAGCTCAGTACAGCTCATGTACAGCGCTACAGTGCCCCCGAGATAAATAGAAGAAGAAAAAGAACAGAATGCAACATAAACACTGAAAGATGAACAGAAATGGCTCAAGTTTTTGAGGACAGTCTGTGCCATAGACTGTATATTAGTGTCTCTGATTTTATTTTGCCCAGCTTGAGGCTTAAAAGGGAAGGGCGTGTTCAATCCTAAGACATCCCATTCTTATGAGTCACGTCTGACGTAAAAGAACGCCCTCCACTTCTCTGCTGCCCTCTGCTGCCTTTTTCCAGACAAAACAAATTACCCTCCTCTCCTCTTTCCGCACCAGCAACACATTACATTCTGTGTATAGGTATCATTAAATTTCTGAATCACATCTACATGTACATTATATCATTCTAAACATTTTACCACAGTTAGTAAATCAACTTAATCATCCTGTTAATACTTACAAATAGCAGTTAACTATAATCAATGCTTTTGCGGCCTATAAATTATTCTCTACTAGTCATTATAGCCTAAGGGTCCTTCGTAGTCTAAGAGGCCTTGACTTCTACCAATCTTGACAGCTTGGACCACATCTTGGAGCCAAAAACAGGATGCAACCATATTTGGACAAATGGCGGCTGTGCCAGCAGAGCGTAGGGAAAGCTAACTAACCGCTAGCATACTGATGCTAAAACTTCACCAAGCAGTGTTTAAAAAGTTATATTATGTGTTAGTGTAAACACTTATCCACTACTACAGTCGCATGAATCTTTAAACTATGTCCACATTGAATAAATAGAAGATACGAAGGTCCGACAAGGTCAGACTACACTGGAAGATTCGTTACTATAACAACAAGTAATAAAACCCCCGTACGACAGTCATTTGTCAGATTATTAGATGTATTATCTTAATAACGGAGCAAAAAGTTAAAGATGGATCACATCACTTATTAGAGGGCCTCAGAAGCACCATCAAGAAGCACCATAATGACAAAAATCCACGGGCTCTATGAAACTGAAAAGAAAATAAAGAACAGTCGTCCTGACGGGAAACACTGGGTTTCAGTGAGTAACACTAACTATTTAAATATCATGCACAGTTATCTTATTCATTTCTGATCATTTGTGGATTATTTTGTTCATTTGGTCAACTAAATATTATTACTGCTATGTTATTACCATTAGTATGTCAGGTTATATTTTTGTTGACTACTTTTTGTCATTTTAATTCATTTTGTTGTTTATTTTGTTCATTTGCATGATTGTTTTGTTCATTTATCATCGATGCAGTTCATCTGAATACAGACAATGTTCAAACAACACCTTCGGCCTTGGGCGAAAGTGTGTCTCTGATGTTTTCTGCCTCTCTGCGCAGAAAGTGTGTGTGCTGTCAGTCATTATAGCCCAAACATGAGCTTCATCGTATCGAGAGGAAACAGCTTGATGGAGGAACGTACTCCAGTCAGGCTGCAAAGCAACACGCAAACATCTGAAATGCAGAATAATCTACTTTAGCACGTTCCAGACTCGGTTTATCTCACATCACAGGAAATTTGTCACATTTTTTAAGCAAAGCCATGAGCAGATAAGACTAATCTGGGTGTTTGGATACTTATTTTGATGTATGTGCAAAAGACAGGAAAGTAAATAAAATGTTATCAGATGATTGATACAAAGTAAATGTGACGCAGACTGTGACAAAGGAAGACGTCACTGGCAGATACAATGAAATCTTTATGTCCCAGTTAGAGATACTGAAGTACATAACATTATTACATTTGAATTGTAAATGATAAAAAGTAAATCTGAGGTGACGTAGGTGTAATCATCAGAGGAGATTGAGGTAGTCATCTACTGCGTTAGTAAAATAGTGCATTTCACCTCCAAGTGAAACATTTTGTAAATTTACATATCTCACAAAATTCTACTTTACAAAATAAAGAATGTAATAATAAACAAACACATAAATGCATAATAGCCAAATATACAAATAATGTCTTTGATCATCAGTTTTGTTCTTTTTGATCAAAACCATCATTATGTTTGTTTCTGTTCATTTTTGGGATATTTTTTAAATCATTTCCCTCATTATTTTGTTCATTTTATATTTTGTTAATTTTGCTTCTGTTTTTTTCATGGGAATAATTTTGCTCCATATTGTTCAAGATGGTTATTTTTTTCTGATTTTGTTGATTTTCATTCATATTGTGATTTATTTTGTTGTTTTGTTCAAATGGGGATTATTTTGTACATTTTTTTGATTTTGCAAATATTCATTAATCTTGAATTTGATGTCTGCAACACATTCCAGAGTAGCTGAGACAGGGGCAACAAAAACTCAGAACGTGGAGGAATGCTAAAAAAATACCTGCTTGGAACCTTCCATAAGTGTTGTTAAGAAAACGTGAATTGGAAACAGATGAGTGTCATGACTAGATATAAAAGGAAGATCACCAAAAGGTTCAGTCATTCATAAGCAAAGATGGGGCGAGAATCATCACTTTATGAACAACTATGTGAGTAATATGTGCTACAGTTTAAGCACCATGTTGTTTCTCTACCTACAGTAACAAGGAATTTGTGGATTTCATCATCTATAGCCTGTAATATAATCAAAACATTCAGGGAATCTGTAGAAATTATTTGCAAATAGGCTGGCTGAAAACCAACATTGAATGCCTATGATCTTGAATCCCTCAGGTGGCACTTCATTAAAAACCCACATCATTGTGTAAAGGATATTGCCATGTCATCAGGAACACTTCAGAAAACCATTGTCAGTAACAGTTCATCACTACATCTACAAGTACAAGCTAAAAGTCTACCATGTAAAGTCAAAGACATATATCAACAACATTCAGAAACGCTGCAGGTTTCTCTGGACCTGATCTCATCTGAGACGGACTGATGCAAAGTGGGAAAGTGTGCTGTGATCTGACGAGTCCACATTTCAAACTGTTTTTCGAAATCATAGACATCATGATGTCTGGGGTTAAAAAGGAAAGAAGGACCATCCATATTGTCATCAGGGCAAAGTTCAACAGCCAGCATCTGTGATGCATGGGGATGTGTTAGTGCTCTTAGTTAGTTAGTTAGTATTTTACACAACATCCCAACTTTATTGGAAGTGGGGCTTGTAGATATTAAGTCATTTTATAAGAAATAGTTTGGTCATCCATCCATTTTCTACCCCTTTATCCTCATGGGTACACCCTGGATGAGTCACCAGTTCATCACAGGGCTGACACACAGAGACAAACAACCATTCACACTCACATTCATGCTTATGAACAATTTAGAATGACCAATTAATCCAACCCTTAGTGCATGTTTTTGGTTGTGGGAGGAAGCTGGAGTACCCGGAGAGATCCCACGCATACACGGGGAGAACATGTGAACTCCACACATAAAGACCTGGTCCTACTTTTTTTCTGTTTTGTCGCTTTTATTGTCTTACAGTATGTGTACAAAAACACTTCCCTTATAATAATGTATACTACATCCATCCTTAATGAATTAGATCACATTTTTGCTCAATTTGTTAATTTTTATTGATTTAGTCCATATTACACATAACTCAGGTTCTATTTTCCAGACACCTTCCTATTGAAGTAACCCTTCATTTTCCGCGATATTGTTGTGGTCAGTTGTTTGTTTCTCTGCTGTCGGTCTGCAGAGTTGAGAGCTTGTCAGTCTGGAGGTTTCCTGTGTTGGATATCAGCATGCTGACTTGCTGGATGTGTGAACAGTCTGAGTGCGATCACCAAAGGAAACATAGGGCTCTGTGTGTGGCAAGCCTAGATATGTCAAGGCTATAAAACATGGTATTTAGTATCTAAAAGAGAAGCTGCGGGTTGAAATCAGGTGATACAATGTCTGCACTTATGATATCAGTGTTACCAGACATACTGTGCCTGTGTGTAAACTGTCTGAACCTTACACTTTCACACACTGAAAAGAATAAGTTTGGCTTTATGAATGAACTGTACATAACTAGAAATCACTCCACCAAGGCAACTCAGCTTTTCTTCATATTGAAAACCTTCCATTATCATTTGAACCTATGCTCATTACCCTCATAAAATGACTGCAGCCAAAGTAATATTCTTAACTAGAGGGCACTCACAAAGTGCATTTCTCTGCCAAGGCCAAGTTCACCCAAACTGTTACTTTTTTGACTATTTATCCACTTGTCTGTTACCAGGATTATGCAAAAAACTACTGCATGGATTTTTATGCATTTCTCTCTCTCCTTATGTTAAAGAAAGTGAAAAATTGATCCAGAATCCACATCCTGACCCAGATCATCTCTAAAATTTAATGGGTTCATCCTTGTCCCAGCCCTTAGTGAAAATTTCATAATTTTTCATCATTAGATTCATTTTGTGTAATTCTGCTAATAAATGGACAAACAAACGTGATCACATTACATCCGTGGCGGAGGCAATGGTATCTTTAAAAAAGTGTTTCTCTAGACCTTAAACAGAAACTCTCTGTGAGTGAAACTTTAATTAAGTCTCCAAAATACTACTTTTCTTCACTTTACATGAATCCACATATTAAACAAATGGATATCTTATGTATAAGTGTAAACGATAATAGAATGTATAAGAATCAATTGTGATCTTCTATTTTTATTTTGATTCAATGTTGTTAAAATTCAGTATGCTCAAATTATCAAAATTAACAAAAACTGAATGAAACTAGAAGTCACTTATGAGAGATGCAGACCCACGCCTCCTGTAACCCTCAAGACATTATAAATGTTAATTTATCGAGCTGAATTGTGCAAACATTTTAAAGAAAATATCACCAATGAGTAATAGTGTCAACTGTTAAGGTCAGTAATGATGACTGATTATATTTATATTTATTTACCTTCAAGAGGAGAACATACCTCATCTTTTTTTTTCTTTTTGTCAGACAGTTAACAAAGAATAAGGTTTTGTTTTCCTTGGACTCTTTCACATCCAACAAACCTTTGTCCTTATACACACCTACAGTATGAATCTGAGGAGGAATGAACACAGAATGTATCTGAATGTAAACTGAAAAGAACACCTTGATATGATTTACTGAAGATTTACTGAAGATTGTTGGAATTACAATCTCTCTGAAGCTAAATATATATAAATATATTGTTCATGTGTCATCCAGTAACATTAATTGACTATTTATGCTGAAAGCTAACTTATATGCACATAATGTTTGTACATTTCACTGAAAAACTTTACATGGCACCAATTTCAAAGTTGTATTAAATTGTAATGCCTGGTGCGATCAATAATTTCAGATATATCTAGTATATATAGGTGCAGTAGTACAATTTTAATATTTAATCAGAGTAATCAATCGCATCATTCGGAGATTCTTACACTTGACATGTCCCAGAAAATCTGTCAAGGGGCCACCCCATCAACACTAGAAAGCACTCGGACAGAGCAGACCTCCACCAAGGCAGGTCACGTCCCCGTATGACATCATTAGGTTTTGTATCCACAGGGAAGGTTTTAGCACTGCAAAGCTCCACATGTTGAAATACTACCATATTTAGCTCACAAAATAGTGGTGTTAGATATTTTCAGGAGAGTATACGGTGGATTAAAATTTAAATCTGCAGTCGATTTATTAAGATGAAGCCTATGTATAGATTTGATCTGAAGATTTCGGATATGCACGAAGACAGTATCTGTGCAAGTGAGGTGAGTGCATGAGTGGCTTGAATTTAATGACATCCTGACACATGTTGCACTTTTAAGTTCACTGTTTATATTCTTCTAATGTCCTTTTTACACAGTAATGTTTCAAACTGTAATGGATGTTCTGGATGTTTGCTTTCTTCATAAAATCATGGAACTCCTTCAGTGTTGGATCCTAAACCAAGGTGTCAGTCAGCTTCTCCCATGAATTCTCCTCCATCATGGTGCGGAGAACTTTAGTGTTAAGTCCCACCCCCTTTTCGGTTTTGATTTCTTGGTGAGTGAGCAGTGAAGACTGAGCATTAAAATGGCCAGCACTCAGTGATTGTGATTGGTCAGTGCAAATAAAACGGTGTGCGCTGAGACAGTGATTCAGATCACCACAAAAATCTAATCACTTGTTCCTTATTCATGAATTTCCCATAAGGGATAAATAAAGTTTATTCGATTCGATTCAATTCTTATTCCATTTCTAACGTGTTCTGAAAATTTCATCAAAATCCAACCAGAACTCTGAGTTATGTTGCTAACAGACACACAGAAAAACCAACACCGCTGAAATCATAACAGAATAAATTACAGACACAAAATAATCAAGAAAATGAACGAAAGGATGACCAAACTGCTGACCTGATCCACAGTTTGGGAAAGGCAGCCCTACGCATTTCAAAAATCAACACACCTTGTCAATCATGAATCCAAATCCCTGAACCAAAAGGCTGTTGTCGCTGTTGTTCTTAACAGAATCTGCTGAAAAATGTTTTCAGGATGTACTAAAAGCAGTCTAATACTCCACACAACAAACATCCCTGTGGGGAAATCCCACTGAATGAGAGCATTTGGTCTTTGTTCTCTTAATACCTGTCCTGCATTCCTTGGCTGGACCACACGCTCAGGTTACTCAGGAAAATCTCCATCAGGGCATGCAGTGACAGAAATATCTGAGATATGATATTAATCCTGATAATTGGGGATTATTTGATGCTGAAGGTCTTTGCAGATGCATTGACGGAAAAATTATTTAGATCCTTTCCTTAAATACGAAAGCGTAAAAAGTAAAAGCTGCTGTTCCACACAATGGTCTCTGTGAATGTTTTACTACTATTTATGATGTTTTATATTTATATGAACTGTATATACCAGTAGAAAGAGTAACCATGATATTACCCATTTGTTTCCGAACTGCCACTCTGAAGCCAACATAAGAAATCCTCCACAGAAATCATTGTTTGTCCCTACTCTCAAATACAACCCATGATGTTTATAAATTTGCATCCCTACTGACAGCATTCCCTCTTAATGCATTTTCAAGACAACCACTGCAGTACTTGTCATGTTCCATCACAAACGCCACAGTTTCTTTTTCGTTTGGCTTTGAACCCTGACTTCTTTGGTGGCACCATTAAATATCAGAGGTGCTGTACATTGGTGGTTTTACATAAGTTTGCAAAGCTTTGATGACAGCTTTGCAAACTAATGGCATTCTCTTATCAGACTCACAAGGTAATCACCTGATCACCTGGAAAGGTTTTAGATTCACATGAAGGCCTTATCAAGTGTGTCTTCTTACCTTCCTAATGTGCTTCATCAGTTGTCTTGTGCAGAGGAAGGAGAGATAAAGAGCCAACAGCCCTGCAGTTTAATCAAAGCATTTGATGTTTTTGGCGACTGCATTTGACTGACTTTTATTCATTTAACTAATGATGAGCTGCCTCTGTGTTTTTTTACTATAATATGGATTTGTACAGTTGTTGTAGTAGCACTAATAGGGCTACTGACTCTGTACCCATCTGCCTTTCCACAAAACACCTGATGGACTGATGGCACATTAAGAGCACAAAAAAACTGCACAATTACTGCAGTTCTTCAAAATGTTCCAGGTAACTACTTTGTGAATCTGACAAAAATATCTGCTCAAAGCTAAATGTAGCTACTTCAGACAATAAAACATACAGTATTTGGATAAAAAAAAACATATTCTAGATTATTTAACACTTTTGTCTAGTATGAAATTCAGTATATGATCTTTCACAGTTTGGATATCTTCCGTATTAATGTACTGTTGAAAATAATAAAAACAAAGAAAAAACAATTAAAGAGTAGGTGTGACTAACATTTTGACTGGTCATGGAGTAAAACATGCTATATTTGCCCCTTAGATGTAGTTGAGTATATGTATAATCAACTTCATATGCACTTGAGGATAGTATTTGAGTAAAACCATTCAGTTACACTGCATCACTGCAAAGATTAAGAATCACTTGGCAAGCACCTGCTGCCCATGAATCCATCATTAATCTGATGTTTGTTTCAGTAAATCAAAGTACTGAATGTTAAAGTTCTCAGCAGATGCACTCGAGATTGTCGTGTGTTTTATTAGGTTGTACTGAGAGCTGCACTCCGTCTACATGTTGTAGCCGCTGATGTCAGTGCACAAAAATGTCCCAGACAGAACCACATGAGTACAGAAGACCAAGTTACAACACTGCAGCTGCTGCCAAGTCTCTGGAAGCAGCACCTTGATAAATAACCAGCTAATCTTAATGACTCATGAATTTCCTTTCCCTAACCACTCACTGTTAATTTTCTACAGCACGTATCTTTGAAACCAAACCTGCACACTGCTGTTGTGGGCTTCTAGTCTTAACCACTCATTACACATCTGCACGTTTATTTAATCATTGGATGTTTTTGTGTTTTATAGGTCTCTATCCTCTGTGTTTAAACATCCCTCTTTACTGTAAAGCCCTTTGTGCGTTCCCTTTTGAACAGACCTAGTTTTTTTCTTTTTGTTCTTTTTTTAAAATTAATATTTATAGGTACCGGCTGTCTGTTTGTGAAGTCAGTCTTCAGGAATTCCCAGTGTGGGGTCCCAGGCCTCTAACCAGACTTAACCTCCCATTCCAGATGAAAGCTGCTCTGAGAGAGACAGTGTTGTTTGGCCCGAGCAGCAGAGCCTTGCCTTCAGACAGCAGGAATGTGGGATGTCTGGAGTGGGGGTCAGGAAGCGAGGAAAGAATGCCAAGCATGTCCATGTTTGTCCAGGGCTGGCTCTCCATTCAGCCCCCAGTGACGTGCTGCGAGAACCAGCGAGTATAAAGGCAGCTCAGCTCTCCAGTCAGAACTCAGATCAACTCCTCTACCGAAGCTAAACTCTAGCTTTCACCAAGAAAGAGAGAACGAACAACAAGAAAGAAAGCGACACTGTGACTGGAGCAGCAAAGTAACGCTACACGACAAGAGATCAACTTGATCAGAAAAGGTTTTTCGAGCTCAAACTCTGAGATTTAAGGAAGACTTTCTCGTCGAAGCTTAAGGAAGAGTTTAAATCTATTTCTACGAGGAAGAAATGATGCCTGCTGGAATGAAGAAAATGATTTTGCTGCCTTTCCTGTGCATCATGCTCTCATACATGGTAAGGGCAACAGTCTCCATATACAGTAGGTGTTATATAAGAGTTTTAATCATATAGTCTAATGCTAGAGCCTAGAAACTTACCCAGACATAACATAAGCTGTAAGTGTTGGATCTTGTATGATAGATGGACTGAGCATGTGTGTTCTGTGTTCAGGCTGCAGGTCAGGAGTGCAGTGGCCAGTGTTCGTGTCCGTCCACTCCCCCTCAGTGTCTCCCTGGGGTGAGCCTGGTGCTGGATGGCTGCGGTTGCTGCAGGGTATGCGCCAAGCAGATGGGTGAGCTGTGCACGGAGAAAGACGTCTGTGACCCACACAAAGGCCTCTACTGTGACTTCGGAGCCCCCATCAACAGACGCATTGGAGTCTGTACAGGTGAGTCTCACTGAATGCCACCCATAGACATGTAATAAAGTCTGCCCTTGATGTATGAACCGGACTGTAATGTTACTGTTTACCACCTATAGCCAGAGAAGGAGCCATCTGTGTATTTGGAGGTATGGTGTACAAGAGTGGAGAGACTTTCCAGAGCAGCTGCAAGTACCAGTGTACCTGTCTGGATGGAGCCGTGGGCTGTGTCCCTCTTTGCGCCATAGATGTCCGGCTGCCCAGTCCTGACTGCCCCATGCCTAGACGAGTGAAGGTGCCCGGAAAGTGCTGTGAAGAGTGGGTGTGTGACACTCCCTACACGCACACCTTCATGGGATCTGTTTTGCCTGGTAAGCTAATCTTTCTGTATTCCTACGGTTATGCACAAATCTGAATCAGTATGAGTTTCTAATCTGGCATGTACTCTCGTATTTTACAGCTTACAGAGAGGAAGAGACATATGGCCCAGATCCTTCCTTAATGAGGGAGAACTGTCTGGTTCAAACTACTGAATGGAGCGCCTGCTCAAAGACCTGTGGCCTTGGGATCTCCACAAGGGTCACCAATGATAACCGCGAATGCCGACTGGAGAAACAGACCAGACTGTGCATGGTGCGGCCTTGTGAGTCCCAGCTGGAGCAGAGCATTAGGGTGAGTCTTTGTATAAATGCATCACTTTCATTTAAGCTCATCAGATATACTATAAAGACTCACTGCTGCAGAACACATGCTGATGTTTCATGTCGCTGTCCTCTTCCAGAAAGGGAAAAAGTGCATCCGTACTCCAAGACTCTCCAAGCCTATGAAGTTTGAGATCTCTGGCTGCACCACCACCAAGTCCTACAGGCCCAAGTTTTGCGGAGTTTGCCTGGATGGCCGCTGCTGCACACCTCACAGGACCACCACCCTGCCCATGGAGTTCAAATGCCCCGATGGACAGGTCATGAAGAAGCACATGATGTTCATCAAGTCGTGCGCCTGCCATCACAACTGCCCCGGAGAGAACGACATCTTCGAGTCCATGTATTACAAGAAGATGATGGGGGACATGGCGTGAAGCCACTGAGGGACAATAAGAGCTTATAACTTGAAAACAAACAGAACTCCATCTCATTTTGCAGCTCAGTATCTATGTTTTATGTTGACATTTTCATTGTAAAAGTAGCCCAGACACTTGTTTCAGTGTCTGTAATATGTGTTCGACTGGAGCTTATCAGCCACATAGAGCTCAGACAGTGGGTTGCATAGCAGCTCCACGAGATTCCTGCACTATAAATTCTATTTTGACAAACCTACTGCAAGGTTTTCATCCAATCCCCTTGAATTCCCTCTTACAGACCTGTCCATTTTACTGTATGCATTTTTAAATCTTATCTAAACCATGACCCTCTGAACGAGGTGTCTAATAACCCCCACCCTCCGTGTTTTACTCCAAAGTCCAGACCAGACCTGTAAACTGTATGCAGCTGTAGAGGGACCAGGCAGACCACAGCGGGCCAATGTTCCCCCTGTCCAAACAGGTCTGAATGTGTCCTTGTGCGTGTGTGTGTGTATGTTTGTGTCTGTTCGCTCAGGCCTGAATGTCAGCCTTGTCCATGCGTCTGAGCTGTTCACTATGCTCACACAGTGGATGAAAGGTCAGAGTTTCCGCCCAACATGTGGATGAGAAAGAAAGCAGCGTGCTGAGTTTCAGGTTAGATATGGAACACAGTGGGCTTTGCCACGGCACTGAGAAAAAAAAGTTGACTCTTACTGATTCAGGTCAGAAGGTAGAAACCAAGTGTCTATTTTGTACAAAAATAGAAAAGAAGACTGGAAGAATTGTAGTTTCATTCCTTTTTTATTGTTGATGTGTAAATGATGTATATATGTGTACAGTTTAACTTAATTTAAAACCCAAATTGGTCTTGTGCTTCAAAATGTATCAATACTGTATTTTTTGTCAACCCTATTTTTTACTATTTTATTGAGAAGTGTGACAAAATGTTACATGTTTTACTTTGTAGCTGGAAATAAAATGTTATATTTTTTTATACAAACACATTTTCTCTGACTGTTTCTTTAATTGTGAAAAGATGTGATTTCATCTAATTTAATACTTTGGTCAAGTCTCTTTAAAACAGTAGAGATGTAGCTTTTACATTCCTACTGGGCTCGGAGCTTAAATAACCAAAGCTCTGTGTGAGTTTTCAGGGAGTTCAGTAAAATAAGAATGTAGAGTAAGCTCAGATTGTGAAGGTAAAATACTTAATTCATGTCAACTCTTTTCTTGAAGTGCATAAAATGAGATTCATGGCTTGGTTCATGCTCATTCCTTTGAAAAAATGTGTAAATATGTTAATCTGTTCTGTTTTGGGTGTTTCCAGGCTGTTGTTATTGTGTGGTGGAGGTTTAAGCTCATAAGATTGTGTAAGTAAGCAGCTCAAAGGACTCAATACATACTGTAAACCAATGAATTCTAACCCTTTCAGACCCTTTTGATAAACGTGTCTTGTTACAATGGCATATTTTTACTGTAAGTGAATATGAATATTTTAACATTATTTTGCAAGAGATAATGAGATGTGTATGAAAGATAAAATGAGCAGTAGTAGCAACTGTTACGTAATCATTTTAAATAATCATCAAATCTGACACAATACGTTAAGAAATTAAATGACACTTAAAATAATGCACAGAACAAACAATAAAATCACACAAATGATAAAAAAAAATCAACAAGATGAGTTACAAAATTAAGAAAAAACTAAAATGAACAAGAAATGAACATAAAAATCAACAAAAATGAACTGAGTAGCCAAAAAAGACCAATAAAATGAACAAAAAATGAATAACGTGTAAAAACAATAACCAAAATGAACAAGTAATGAACAAAACAATCCACAAAAATCAACTAAATAACCAACAAAATGATTAAAAAATGAACAAAATGACCCATAAAATGAACATAAAATTAATGTGTAAAATAATTAACAAAATTGATTTTATTTATTGTGCCTCATTGAGACCTACTGTCTTATTTACAACAAAAAAGCAGGAAATTAACAAAACAATCCACAAAAATAAAAATCTCAAAATCAACACAATCAACAAAAAGACCTATAAAATAAACAAAAAACTAAAAAAAAAAAAAAAAAAGATCAAAATTAAAGTAAAATTAGTAAAATAGGAAAAAAAATTGGTGATCGAGTGCAGAGGTTCCACAACTCATCCTGGGATTTCATCTCTACCACGGGGATGATGGATGGTCTATGACATGTAAAGGAGATGCCAGATTGTGAAATCATTCATAATGTTAAAATAAAGTCAATATAATTCATAAGTTGATGTGTGATAATGAAGATGCAATAATGTGCAATCAACCTGATTAGTCACCATTAACATGTGTCCTTTAAAAAGTTAAAGGAGATGTTGACATAGAATCTATAAAAGATACCCATATCTATATCTATGACAAAGACAGATGTATTTTATGACATTTGAAAAATGCATTTTACTGTATATTCTAAAGTAGTCTTGTTTTTCAGTATATACAGAAACATCAAGGCTTTAAAGAGCTAGAAACTTTAAACCATCCTCTGATGTTCCTCACCTTTGCAAATAGTCTAATGACGCCATCTGGTGCCCTTTTCATTTAGTGTTGATGAATATTTTATAACATAGTCAGAATTATGGTGCAGCTGTGAGCATCTTGAAATTCGTTTTGAGGTGTAAAATATAAAAACGTAAAAAAATTAACTCTTAATAACATATTGTCTACACACTGATTCTAACTCATTAACTCATTAACATGTCTTATGACTGTATGACTCCTTGTCTCTCCTCATCTCCCACCTCTCCAGTTGCCTCATTGTCTTGCAAAACCGTGATACTAACTTGCATCTTCCCTGTAGTTCTGTGCTTCCTCCCTCTGCCCTAGGTCTTTAGGTTGCTCGGTCTCCTGATGTCCTTGCTGTGTGTTTGCTGGTTCTGG
>JAQQAE010011235.1:0-13719 GCA_029823295.1 Pseudamia nigra | reverse complement strand
GGTGGCCGCAAACTTTTGCCTGGTAGTGAGTGTGTATATACAGTATATATATATATATATATATATATATATATGTGTGTGTGTGTGTGTGTGTGGGGGGGGGGGGGGTGGAACCTGTAGTATTTGTATGAAAAGGAGTGAGAGCAGGCTCTGTCATCTAACATATCCTTTTGCGTGGCCAAATTAAATCTACTTGATAAGGCTCTGATATCTTTATATTCTGTGTACTCTTCATATTAAAATAAGTTGCAACCTCAATCAACCCCAGTCAGGAAAAACCTGTGATATAGTGTGAAACCAAATAAAATACAGTGATATATATTTTTGGTCAAACCCCTAGCACTACTTATGAGCATTAACTGTGGTTGACTTATTGAATAATCTGTGTTAAATGAGTGCATATTAGTCAAACCTCTGCCCTCTATTTTCAATCTTCTTTGCATTTAGTGTTATGGATTTTCTTCTGTGCTGTGCCTTCATGTGTCTGTTTAGACCAGAGGCCACGACGCTCACGAACTGTGGCTGACTTGTGCTTGCCTGCATGAGTGCGGGCGAGTTGTTGTTTTATTTCGCCGAGAGTCCTTTGACATTTATCTCTCTTCACCTGCTACATGATGGTGATTCTAACTGACAGGGTCTCCTCTCGTTCTCCCTCTCTCTGTGTCTCCCTTCCTTTCTCTGTCTTTCTGTCTGTCCTTCTCCTCCTCTTTCTCTGTTTTCATCTCACCTCCTTTGTATCATAACCCCCTCCCCCCCACAGCTCTTTCTTTCTCCACCATCCTCGCTGCCTGTGTGCATCCTCATCCTGGCTACTGCTGGCACAAAGTCGGTTGAACTCTTAAAAAAGGAAAGGCTGTCATCTGATGGGGAGACAGAACGAGATGGGACAGCGTGGGTGAAGACGTGCATGATGGGATTGCTCTGTTATAATGTTTCAAAAGGGATGGCCTTTCCAATCTTTCAATTACTTAAATGGACAAGATAGGGAAGGAGCACACGCTGCCACTGTAGCCCTACTGTAATGCTCAGATTAGTTAATTGGTTATCCCATGGAACAAGGTAGAAGATGTATTTCACTCAGACAGACAGGAGGCATCACTTACTCTAAGTCCTCCCACTATCAATACACTGTAACACAGAAGGGCTCCTCTCCAGCCACATGCAGTGCTGGGTTTACTCTGGCTGAAAGATAGATGGAGCCCATACAGTATGTAACCACCAAAGACTCGCTATTTTTGGGTCTCAGTTTCAGCGCATGGGGTTGCAAAAAACTGGAATGAAAACATCAGCCAGAGAGGTGGCTGTTTGAGTTTGTTTTCCTCCCCTGTATTGGCCAGCTCTTATGGGAAAAGTCACCTTAATTGCAAAGGCTTCAATAGTTGACCTCACCATCAGTTCATTAACCTGGCAATAAAAGAAGCCCTAGTTCTGCCAGAACTGCACCCAGTCTTCCCATTTGAAAACCATCTCACTTCCACAACCCTGTTTTTCCCCCCAGAGTAAACGCCTTTGCAAGCCACCCACTTTATCAATTGCCTTCATAATTTTAAAAGCCTTTTTTATGTTGTTGTTTTTCTCTCATATAGTAAATGGAGCCATAATTTAATATTTTAATGCATGTTAATGTGTTGTTTAACCTTCTAGCAACAATCAGGCGTCTCTAAAAGGTTAACCTTGAACGTGAGCCAGTGCAGACAGCAGCACAATAACGCGTCAATCTTTGAAAAACATCTCTGTCTAATGGATTAGTGGTTGATTGCACAGCCCCATCTCGAGGTAGATGCCGTATATATTGGATAGGCATTAAAACAAGCATTTCTCAATTTTCTCACTGCCGGCCCCTCAGGGTCAATGGATCGCTAGGGCAACAAAATGCTGAGTCAACGCTTGCCTCTTAATTTATCTTGGGGTTTGATTATGGCTTCATTTAACATTCCAGTAGCTCACCACCGCAAAAAATTAAACAGGTTTCGATGGAAGAGATTATACAGGAGTGTCTTCAAAGTTGACGTAAAAGACTCTCTCTTTGACACAGAGCCTCACTTGTTAGAGTATAAGATATTATGCAAGACCCACGCTGACATGAGACGTAAACAATGTTGTAAGAAATATGAAAGGTAGGGAAAAAAGAGATGTCTAAAAATGAATGAGAGAAAGGGCATGCAGCTAGTGGTGTGTGAAGGGTAAGTAGACTGTCAGTAACTTTTATGCAACGGTTGACATTGTATCACGTTAAGAATTGGTCAGATGGAAAACGCTGATCAGGGACAGTTTAATGTCTCCAAAAATAAGCAGACACAAATGTAACATAGAGAGATTTGTTGCATTGTGTCAGTTATTATGCATGTATGTATTTATACAACCAGACATGCATCCAAAGCCTCCTCACTACAAAGGACTTTACATTTCATATTTGCCCAGGAGAAAGTAGCTACTAGATGCCCTTTGACTCGGATTTGATTCATTGGTCAGGTATGTGCAAATCACAGAAGTACAATGAATGCTTTTGAGGAAAAAGCACACTTATCATCTAGCTGCATCAAAACTATAAAAGCCAGTCAAAGATTCTAATAGCTGTTTTTCAAATGTTCACTACTCTGTTTTATTAAAATACAGAAGGTCTCCAAGGTTTTGACTTGAGCTTAAAATCATGTTATGTGACACTCCATGTTGTTAAAGTCCATATGTCCTGAACCCAGATTAAATATAGGGCCATTTATTGCTATAAAATCTAATTGTGAAATGTGTTACTTATTACAATATTAAAGGACATTTTGTGAACTAGAAATGATGCCCGAGTAATTTTGACCACTTGGCAGTTTTAGGTTTATTCTGGCTGCTCTAGTGTTAAACCCATAGCAGCCCAGCATTTTGGTAATTGTGTCGATTACCAGTGAAGAAAGCAGTCTTTCATTGCAATTAGCACTCCTAGAATATAAATCTAACCTAAAACATTATAAACTTGACTTTTAGAATCTTGATTTTCAATAATCTTGGTCTTAGTTTGTGAAAAGTCAATCCAGACTATAATTAAGGGATTTACTGACAGAATGACCCACTTAAATTACTAATCAGCAAAAGTAATATACACAAGGAGCTGTGAAAAGGCGAATCCCCTGCCGAGTTTTGAAAATGACTGTGACCTTCACCATTTACCTTGAAGGTCATACTATATTTGGATTCAGAATAGTCAATAACCCATGGGTATTTGACATTTTCAACCTCACTATGTAACTAGAAATGTAAGTAGGTCAAGGTGCAGTGATTTCAGACCCTTCCAATATTTAAGGTCATTTGATGAGTGAGAGTTGTCCTACTGTCTAATCTATCACATACTAAAATGTGGTGCCTCTAGGTATAGTAGTTTGGATACTATAGGCCAACATAGGTTTTTATTATTTATTAATGCTGTGACCTAATTAATATCCAAATTAGGTGGTGGTTGCCACAGTAACTCGTTCCCCTACCCTGGCTAACAATGTGCCAAGTTTGGTTAGTTTGGGTCCATGAACTTGGAGTTACAGAATTACATGTTTAGCAGGACACATGTACAAACTGAGCTTTCCACTATAACCCCCCACACACACACACACACCCCACCACTGCCACCATCTCAATCCAGCTTCGTTTGGCTGGGGGATAATCACTCATTCCATGACTTCCGATTTCTAGATCTTGATTATTGAGGCTTTGCTAGTCTCATGAAGGCAGACCTACTTTTTTATCACTGCACTTTGTTTTAGTGCTGTGCCAGCACTGGAGAAAGGTCTGGCTGAACCCATTATCAGTCTAGACTGAGAGGAAAAAAATCTAAGTTGTTTGTAATTTTTTAAAGAATCGCAGTCATCTTCTGGAGCGCTGAGGGCAGAATAGCTGTGTGGAACAGTGTTAGAAGAACTTGTGTCAGTGAACATTTGCACACAGGGATATAAAAAAAGCCACATCAAACAATAAAGACATAGTATGTCTTATTTGTTAGAGGTGTAGCCTGTAGGTTGGTAGCTCACCACATTGTAAGGAGAGGTTTGAAAACAGTAAGACACAGATAGAGGAATGGGAGAAAAATACAAATGTCAGGCTTGTTCCAGTGGTGAACATCCTGTGAGTCAGACTCTGGCTTTATAAATAGTTTTTACCAGAGCTAGGTTAACTATGGAGACATCTCACAGTCTAGCAGAGCTCTAAACGTCCTGTTTTATCATTGAAGCCACAATGTTTTAGCACGTCAGCTCTGGACAAACAATTTCATAGTAGTAGTGAATTTCACTGATTAATGGGAGTGTCAGTAGCATCCAATGTAAAAGCTTAATATGAAATTGCAGCTGGTTAGACTAGAGTTAACCAAAAAAAATAATCACCTCAGTACTTTATATTTCTGTCACTAACTCAGGGTCTTTCCATTCACCATTATAGCCCTTCAATACAAATGCCTACAGTAAGTAGGTATATTTGTAGGTGCAGATGAAGAGACATGTTGGAAATTAGCATCATCCACAAACTCTACAATACTTGCATAAGTTGCTGCTTTCATTTTGTCTATGTATCTGTCCTTATTAAATAAACACAGGAAGTTCAGAGTGGATTAAGGGGAATTGTCTCTCTGAACAAAACTTTTAAATATTAGTGATGTGTGGATTTGTCTCGACGAGGATTAAGGGGTAGAAAATGGATGGATGTATTTGTCTCCCCCTAAACAGTTTATATCCATAGTTTTCTGTTGTTTGTAAATTCAGATACTATGGTGATTAATTTGTTCCATCTTTGTTCAGCTTTGTCCATTCTGTTGTTTTTTGCTTGTTCTGTTCATTTTGTAGGGCCATTTGGTTTATTTTTGTTAATTTTCTTTACTAATTTGCAACCCTCACCTCTTTTGTACAAATGTCACAAGTACTTCATCATGCAGTAAAGATGGCTCACATTTTTCCATTATCATTTTTCACATGCAGTTGAAGTGACCTGGATCAGTTCTCATAAATTTTGCCATAAAACTGCATGGTTAGGGTTAGGGGGAAAGAGTCAGGGTAAAAAACTGACAGAAAAGTCAGATAACAAAACTGAAAGTGCTTGGTGCTCAACTTGAACCCCAATGTACTGGTTTATGAACACCGCATGTACAGGTACCTCTTGCTAAATCTGTGTCCCATCTGTTACGAGATAACAGAGGGACCCAAAAGCAGACGCGAGGGACTCAAGTGTCAATTAACAGTAGTTGATTTATTTTTGGAAAATATTGAAAAAAAAAAACAAGATGATAGCTGAGCTGGGAGGTGTGGATAGCTGAGGATTGGCTCGAGCAGAACGTGCGTGGTAGAGACTGGAGCTGGATTGTGACTGGAGCAGGCTGACAGACCGGCGATGGTGTGCGTAGATATAGAATCCTGAAGAGGACGAGAGCAATGTTAGTATACATTGTCACAAACCAGAAAAAAAAAAAGCTTGGTTCTAAGAAATAGCTATAAACAGCCAGAGAATTGTTAGCACATAGGCTGAAGCAACAAACTGGTGAGGAGCAGGTGGAGAGTCTGGGTTTAAATAGGCTGCAGTAGGTGGCTTGATTGGAGACATGCATGGTTAATTATTGGAGGCAGGTGTAGTTGATTATGGAAGCCAAGCGAGGAGTCAAGCGCACACACACACACAGAAAGAGGAAGACAGGAACAGGCCAGGGCCATGACAAAATCACGCTCTAAAAATGCCCTGTGCAGCATGTCAACTGTAAGCAAAAAAATCAAATAGGTGTCTTTACTGCACAGTTTGAAAGAATCTTCACTAGTTGTATGTAATTCAGTAACAAGTGGCTCTTTTTGTTTCTTTTTTCTTATTTGGTTGTATTAATAGATAATAAAAATCTATTTGGACCTATAGTACCAAAATTATTATAGCTAGGTGCAACAAATTTTAATATGTGATAGAATAGACTTCAAGGCACCTCTTGTTCATCAAATGACTTTGAATTTGAAGATTGGTAGGGTCTGATATTGTTGTACTTTGCCTTATATACACTGATCACAACACTTGTGAGGTTGCAACTGAACGTTTTGTTTTTAAAGCTGATGTATGTATTTAAAACAAAAAAATGGGCAGATTAAGGATGCAAGCAACTTTGACAATGGCTAAACTGGGTCTTGTTCCCTGGTCCTGGTCCTGCAGTGGACAGAACCCCATGAGGAAGGAAGGACAGCTGGATCTCAATCCAGAAGTGATCCAAGGAAGCTAAACATTACTACCACATGATGTTGTATAGATTCCACCTTTTGATGCCAGAACAGCTCTAACCCAAGATATGAGCTCTACCAGACCTCTGAAAGCTGCTGTAATAATTGGCAGTACAGTACATTACACACTAGACATTCTAGTGGAACATGCTTCAAATCCTGCAAGTTGTGGGCTTGGTCCTTCATGAATCTGACCTGTTTTTCTAACACATTTCACAAATACTCATCCCAAGATCACGTTTGTTGGGGTACTATCCACTGCAGACTACAACACCCAACAAATCATTAGGTTTGGAGATGCAATGACCCAGTTGTGTGCCATCACAATTTGGTCCATGTCAAAGGTGTGCAGATCCTTACACAGTTTGGCCAATTTTCTGCTTTTAGGGCTGAATGTTCACTTGTTGTCTAATACATACATCCACTGACAAAAGCAATTGGAATGATATAATTAACATCAGGACCTGCTGATTCAAAATATGCTGTGACTTTCAAGGAAAAAGGTGAAGGTCACAGTCAGTTTCAAAACTGGGCAGGGGGTTTGCCATTTCACAGCAAAACCCCAATTCTTGGCTTTGGGGAAAAGCCAAGGATCATCAACAGCAACCCTGTTTCACAGAGAATGCATTCTTAGGTAACTAAATTGCACCTGGGATTACCACCTTACCTTTCCCATGCATGTTGAAGTAGTTCAGTGTTTGGAGCTGAAGCAGTCTATCTGTTGATCTTCTGACTGTATCCCAAGTTTCCTCAGTTTATCCACCCATCCACACATCTGTCTTTATCCCAGTGCTGTAACCGGAGGCTCCAACTGAAAAGGTGCATGGGAGATGCCTGTGATACACTACTGTGACAGTGGTTGAGCAATGGGCCTGTCTTGTTCTGGGGCCCCTGCTGAAGCACAGTTCCCCTTTGTTCTGTGATGTATTGATCCATTCAAACCTCCCCCCGAATGTACTCCAGTGGCGCTTGCTCTGCTTAAACCAGCTTGTGCCATGGATCTTCCTCTAATACTCACTCACAAAACAGTGTCAGCAACACACACCATCTCTGTACTACTCAGCTGTCATTACTCTGAGCAATTAAAAAGCATTACGTGTTAGTATTGTTGCTTTCTAATGCATAATCTTTGACGTTTTTTGCTCTATGTTTCTATCATCTGCATCTGCATAACTTATCCATTCATGTAGTTAGAGCACTGCAATAAATCACTAATTATGTTATAAACTTTTGGGTTTTATTTTGTTTGCGTTGTCATGTAGCAATGTTTTATGTGTTACTTAATTCTAATGAAAATGTTTAAATGTAATGTAAATCAGTCATTCAATAATAACCGCCCAAATTGTGCTCATTTGATTCACTATCCACCCAAAAAGGTCTATATTGGATTCACGATCCTGTATCTGAATACCTGGCCTCTTAACTGGATAGCTTGAAAGTGGTTGAGTCTATTTACCTGAAATTGACCCTGGGTATGAATCACTTCATATCTCTGTCCTGTCAGGTGGCACTACTGCTTGCAAAGAAAAGACTTAGAAAAAGCACTCAAAATTCTGCTATTTAGTGCTTTGGTTTTGACATACCATATTGTTGTGAAACCATATAAACCAATAAAATAAATGTAAATCATCGACAGAAACTTTCATCTACCTGCATCTTTTTTGCACCTCTTACACTGTTGTTCAGCTTTCACATCATTATATTTTTACCTTTTTTAGTTTCTCATTTTGTGCCATTTTCATCTTTTTCCATCTTTTTGTTTCTACTGAGCTTTTAGCCCATTTTTGTCTTTTACATTTTGTCTTTTTGCTTTTGTTTTGTTTTTTTTTTTACATAATGTGCATTTTTACATTAGTTTTTAAGGAATTTATTCAATTGTGAAAAAATGTTTGGCTATATCACCAAATTTTGTGTGCAGTCACCTTCTATCAACCTGGACTGTGATGCAATTTTTTTCTTTAGTTTTGTTAAGTTAGCAGGGACCACCCACAAAAAAACAGCTAATCTCTACCCACAGTCTCTGGGCAGGTGAACACAGCACAAAACAAAAATGTAAACATAGTATAAAACAAAAATGTATCAAGTTGCTGATTCCAAAATACCAAGAAGATACTAACAGTTCAAAAAGTCAAACATGCATACATGAAAACACCTGAACCTATCACACCTCAAATTCATATCAGCAAACTCACTGACTCAGACGCCATACATAAAGCCGTATCTATCACAGGGCAGCTAATGCCTTTTTTCCGTAAAGTCACCTAGCAGTGATCATGAAGCCTTGATGACTCACTGGCTATGTTACAAGACAGTTTTATTTCATTTATTTAAGAAAAAAAAAGTAGATGTTAAAAAAATTACAGCGACCTCCTTGCATCAGCATCGCTGTGCTTGAATGACACAGTCCTCTTTTCGTCACTCACTGCTTTACATATATGTTCTATATGCTTGGAAACAGAGCAGACTTGGAGCTCTCATGCATTAGTTTCTCAGTCCAAGTCCATTAGAATCAAAGAGAGAGTTGTGTGCACGAATGCGTTCCATTAGTGCTGCCGCCACACAAGCCAAAAGCCGTCTGAGGATGAAAGGGAGGATTTATCTGCACAGCCTCATCACATGGTGTGACCTGAGGCCTGGAGTAGAAAGGTCTCTCTCTCAGGTGCCATGGAAACCAGCCCACCGCTGGCTGCCGTCCTGTCGCCCTCCAGTCGCCCTCTGCGCTTTGCCTTTATACGTGTGCTTTATAAAACTTCCCAGGCTTGTTAAATGTCTACAAAAGGAATATTCCAATGCAACCTGTTCTTGTGCTTTATTTCAAGGTCAAGTGTGTAGGATTTAGATGTCTCTAATTACAATAATCAAATACAATAGTTAATAATCATTCTGATTTTGTAATTTTAGAATGACCTGTGTATATCTGTTTGTTTCAGGACAACACCATGGGACACTGCAATGCTTTCTAAAACTAAATTTCAAAATAGAAAAATCAAGCACTGGTAGGAATTGCTGAATAAACAGAACTTTAACTTTCTTATGTCAGCTTTTGATATAATGTAATGCCACTGACATAGCCACACCCTCTTTTGGGGAGAAAACAAACAGCTGTTGCCACAGGCAGTTATGTAGATAATAAAAATAGGCCAAAATAAAAGCATCAGATTTAAATTAGCTTCTACATTCCCATCAGATGCATGTCATATTATGACTTCAGCATGACTTCATAATATTGTTAGTTTGAGACCAAGATCACGTCTGTAGCACGGATGGTTGTCTAGATGTGATGAAAAATGACTAACTGGTGAAAATCCATCCATGCAGTTTCCAGCATCAGCCAGTTATCCAGCAGACACACACAAGTACTTTTTCATTTACTCGGACCTTGACCTTTGACCTATCAGCCCAAAAAGTAAATCACCTTGAGATACCCATCCAAGTGATATACCCACCAAGTGTAGGGAAAATCTGTCTAGGCATTCTTGAGTTATCCTGCAGACATATGCACATACACAGGGGTAAAAACAATACTCTGCTTCACTGGCACACAGAGAAATAAGTTTGCTAGATTTATATAAATAATTTGTGGCATGGTCTGGACTCTGTGGTGGCCAATCCACAGGTGAAAATGATGTCTCATGCTCCCTGAACCCCTCTTTCACAATTTGCGGCCAATAAATCCTGGCATTGTCATCTTAGAATATGCCCATCAGGGAAGAAAAAATCCACCGATGGAATAACCTGGTCATTCAGGATATTCACATCATCAACTGACCTCATTCTTTAGACACATAACATTGCTGAACCTAGGTCTGACCAACTGCAGCAACCCCAGATCATAGCACTGCCCCCGCAGGCTTGTGCAGTAGGCACTAGGCATGATGGGTGCATCACTTCATTCGCCTTTCTTCTTACCCTGATACATCATCACACTGGAACAGGGTAAATCTGAGCCCATCAGACAACATGACCTTTGCTCCAGAGTCTAACCTTTATGTTCCCTAGAAAATAGAATTTTTTTTCCCGATTAGCCTCACTGATATGTGGTTTTCTTAAGGCTACCCAACAGTTTAGTCATAATCCCTTGAGTTCCCTTCGCAATGTGTGTGTGGAAATGCTCTTACTTTCACTATTAAACATAGCCCTGAATTCTACTGTTGTATTTTACGATTTGATTACACCAAACATTTACATGATTGCAGATCACGATCATTCAGTGTTTTTTCCAACCACATTTCCTCCATGTAGATGATAGCTCCCCACTATCCTTCCAGTTTTTAATAATGTTTGGACAGCAATCTCCTTAGATGTTTACTTTGTTTGATGCATGCCAATAATTCGACACTTCTTGCCACTATTTACATTTCAGGCTATGGGAGCAGCCATTTGGTTTCACCCAGATGAGGGTGTGGCCTGTGTGATGTATCCCTACCAAGAAATTCCAAGTTTAAGTTGAGTCTGATGGCAGTGAGGATGAAAGATCTTCCTTAATATTCAGCCCTGTAATGTGATGTTAATCATTTGCTGCAGTTGCTTCCTTGTTTGGCCAGAATAGAATGAAGAGGATGGTCTGAACTGGCCACCAACAACCACAGGGACTCCAGATTTTTCCATGAAACAACAGTTTCAGCATAGAGGCTCTGTAGGTGTGTTTGGATGATTAAGAAAATAAAGGAGACTAAAGAAGAAAAAGCACTGTTGAAGAGTGTCTGAGAGCAACTTCCATAGTTTAGCCATCAGTCTGTTATAAAGTGTGAAAAACTTTCAGTGTCCACATGGGCCTAGCTCTAAAAGTGTGTTGATGCCTATAGAGTCCCATGTTACAATGTCTAAATTTATCCCATAATTAAATATGTCACAGCCTGATACAGACAATGGTTTTGGTCTCTATCGGTTACTTCCAGCTCTGTGAACATGGCCAGGGGGTGAATTTTTATAGAACTTTGAAATGTACTGCCACATAAATATTTCTCTGGATTTCTCTGCTTGCACATTTAAAACACATTGGGCATCATGCAGCAACATTCTCTTATATCTTTTGTTATTTTTTCATTAAGAGAAACACTAAGAGGAATCAACTCCAGATGCACCAAGCGTTCTTATTGTCCAAATCCATTCTTACGCAAGAGTACTCAATGCTGAATCTCACTTGATTGCAAATGGACGCACATGGCAGAGTGTTTGTAATTAGCATAAGTGACACCCAGTAAACACCATAATATGGTAAGTGTGGTGCCGTGTGCAAAAGGCCAACTTTATGCCAGCAGTTTCAGCATATAGACTACGTTTTCATCAGAGTCTACAGTCTTTTCTAACCTGCTTGGATTACTGAGAGAACTGGGAAACGAACCAAGGTGTACAGTAAGAGTAAACTGACCAACAGTCCAACCAAATCACACACAAGAAGAAAAAAAAAATGACAGAGGATATAAATAACTGTCAAAACCTATGAGTTCCTCGTTGTGGTAAATATCCAGTGGATTCTTCGGTCCCAGAAAGCAATGCTGATTTTAATCCACTTGTGTTCTGAGAGCTCAAATCCAGCACAGAGCATCACTTGGTCCCTTTGACCCAATGTGTGCATCAAACTCTCCCACAATCTGTCTCATTTGTAAGCTATTTGATGCAAAGTCTGTAAATATGAGATCACTAATGAGTCAAGGTATGTTTTTACTGTAGAAACTTTTTAAACTTTGTAATTTCTGAAGTTTCCCTTTCAAACCAGTCTGTGCTGATGTGCAGACAAACACTAGACTCTGACATAAAACAAGCTTTATAGCCCAGTCTTCACAGGATGAAATTGATAAATAATATATTTTTCAACCACAAATGTAATAATCAATCATAGAAATTCCTCTTAAACATAAATATCCTGAATTAGGTTATGTTATGTGTTTTTGTGTTCCTGAAATGTAAAATGTGTTTCTGTGCATTGAACAAATCCTTCCTGGGCTGTGATGTTTTCTCTTATATTGGTAAAAGTGCCCTCAACCACTCATAAAATTTTATCTTATATGGAGTAAAAGCAAAAAAAAAAAAAGTAATAATGGTGAATCCTACAAATCTATGGGTGCTAAGAAATTTAGAGAATATGGAGTGTACTAACAAAAATAAGAGAAAACTTGCTCATATATGGCTTCTTGCATGGGGCCCATTATTACATATAATTAGTATCATAATTTCTACAATTGATGATTTTTTGGTATTTGAATCATAATTAGTAACTGGGTTTACTGGCTAATCAAGATAAAGAATGTTTCCCATTAATGTTCTGGACTAATTTGCTCAATCACAGGCACAAGTGTTTTTCTGCTTCTCATAATGACATGAAACATCTCTAATACTGTTGCTTTCAAATGTACTTGTGTAAATCCAAGGTTAATAGATTTCAGACATCTGCAGCCACCAGCAGCTGAATGTGATCAGCAACAGCACCAAACACAAACTCCTGACGGTTATAATGGACGTTTAGTGCTGACTGATTCTAGAGACTCAGTATACTCACTCTTTATTACACTTGCTAGACCAGCAACCCATGAGGTAACATTCTGTGAAATACAGTAATCACACAATTACTTGACCCATTTAGATTTAATTTAATTCTGCATTTAACATTATGTAGAGTATAAAATTGTCAGATTTTCTGTAGTTGTTTGTGTTAGGGCTGTATAATTGGGTGAAAAATTCATACTGTGGTTATTGTGGGCAATATTGAAATGTCTATTGGCTTGCTTAACAAGTAGAACACACAGATTAGTCATATGAACATGTCATGTCAAACACAGAAACTTGAACTAGTATACAAAATACAAGAAAGTAAATGCAACACAATTTAAGAAAAAAAAAAAAATCCTGTGACTTTTATTTGACATATTTTACACGGTATCTCTCTCTGTTGTATCATTATACAGTGGGAGCTGTGCATATTTTTTCACTGTTTGCAATGTTATCACTCTAAATATGAACAATTCCATTGCAGCCTTTTACAATTCTATAAACACAGATGTTATATTTTGATTACAATTGTAATCATTTAATTGTAATTGAAATATAATCATTTAATTGTGCAGCTACATTTTGCTACTATTCCTACCTCCTTTTTGACTTGATCTTGCTGATTCCATAATGGGGCACTTCATGTAATCATAACTCTATAAAGTAGCTTATGATGAATTTGGTGATGGGTGTACAGAAATATGAGCATTCTTTACCAAAAAATGTAATAAAATAAGGCCAAAGATCTAGTGAATCACTGTGCTAAAAAACTCAGCCCCTTCAACAAATAATGAAATCCCAAAATAAATAAATGACGGCTATTTGAGAAGCTGATTATGTGATATGTCATCTAATTTTATTACCTCTGCCAACTTTGTCATCAGAGGTTATGTCACTGCCTCTGCATATTTGTTTTTTGTTTGCTTGTAAGGCGGGGCTACGTTCTAAAAATAACCTGCGATAGGCGAAATCCACAAAGTAGATTCAGTAGTACATTTGGTTGAGAAACAGAAAA
>JAQQAE010011234.1:0-13720 GCA_029823295.1 Pseudamia nigra | reverse complement strand
CTCTAGGTGCTTCACAATTTGAGGCTGAGACCTCATGACTATACAGACAGATGATCATTTGCATTCACAACTATGGATAATTTAGAGTAGTCAATTAACCTACTACATGCTTTTGGTTGTGGGAGGAGAACCCACACAGACACGGGGAGAACATGCAAACTCCACACAGAAAGGTGTTGATATTGAACCCACAATCTTCTAGCTGTGAGGCATGAGTGCTACCCACTGCACCACCATGTCACCACCATGTTGAGGTAGATGCCACTCATTTCACATTCATTTAAACTTAAGTAACCATGTGCAAGCATGGAAGCTGACCTGATACATCTGAGAACTCCTCTGCTTTAAAATTTGGTTCTGTGTCTGCAGTCTGGTTTACAAAGCAGTGCATTGTAGGACAGTGGACGATGAGAGAGTTGCTGGCCTGACGCAGAAGACTCTCTAGGAACCTAAGAGGCAGAACAAGGAAACACCTTTCATGTAATTTAATGAAACACATGTCTGAATCAAAGATAGTGTGAGAAACAATGCAGAAAGAGTAGTCTTGATGCTTATTGGAACTATGTGATTATTTCATTATTAAATGTGCTGTAAATTGATTTATATCTGTGTTTTTTAAATTGAACTGTCCATCACACACCAGTTTGTGTATAGCGTTGTAATGGTCTGCCCTCCATGTGAGTCCAGTGGCTGAGTTTGCTGCAGCAAGACATTCTTCACCAGCCGGGTGACGTCCACATTGATGTAGCTTGAGAGGCTGTGCAGACTGGTTGTATATGCTCGTATCACTGCGAGGAGGTCTGAGGGACGAGCTATTTCCTGGGTGGTCTGGTTGTAATTGGCCATTCTCACGATGATCCTACAGAAACATGTTTTACCAGCGTCACTTATGAATGACCTGGAATGGACTGGGGGGGTGGACAGATGGGACTTTAAAACAGGTTAAACGAGCCATGTTGGCATGGAACTACTCTCATTAAGTTAGTACATTCACTGCTCCGGGGCTTCACTCTAGTTTTATTTATTTCTCTGGTCGCCCCTCTCTCTTTTTCTCACATCTTGACGGAAATGTTTTTTACAATTACAGCCACAGAGGGACCAATCACCACAAACATGCTGCTACTCAAGGGTGCTAATTTTAGGGTGACAGGGGAGATAATCATCAGCTAAGACAGGGAGACTAAGCAGAGCATATACACAGAAACAGGAGGTTGCCCTGGTACCAAGCTTAATCTAAATAAGAGTTAACTGTGAAATGGCACAGAGCAAAAGAGTGACATGACGGATGTCATCTTGAATTTTTAACCAGGTGCAACTCACCTTGATATGGATCAGATAATAATATGCTCAGTTCATTATAGTGATGGAACAGACATTTCATTAGAGACAGGCATCCCTAATAGTCTGGAACAGAATAAGAATGTGTGCAATCAAGTGACAATGAGGACAGAATGCAACTCGGACTGCTTTTGAGTTTTCCCAGTACTCTTTTCACAGCATGTCAGGGTGACTTGACATTTTTACAGCCCTAGCTCTGTGTGAAGGCCATACTGCACTGTAAACATCTGAGTGCAAACGGTAATAACCACTCTGAAAGCAGCTCAAGCTTGTTCAATTTCAGCACTTTTACAAATATTGATCATCTTTACATTTGAACAAAGGCATGCGTCTCATTTGATCTAATCTAATCTCTAATCTAATCTAATCTCTAATCTAATATCTAATCTAAGAACTAATATGATCTGATCTAATTTAATCTAATATCTAATATAATCTAATATCTAATTTAATATCTAATCCAATATCTAATCTAATATAATCTAATCTTGACAGTCTTCCCTGTTCAATTTCAGCACCTTTACAAATGTTCATCTTATTTACTTTTGAACAAAGGTATGTGTCTAATCTAATCTAATCTAATCTACCCTCTAATCTAATCTAATATTTAATCTACTATCTAATTTAATATTCAATCAAATATCTAATCTAATCTAATCTCTAATCTAATGTCTAATTTAATATCTAATCCAATGTCTAATCTAATCTAATCTGGACAGTCTTCCCTGTTCAATTTCAGCACCTTTACAAATGTTCATTTAATTTACTTTTGAACAAAGTTATGCCTCTAATATAATCTAATTCATTCTTTTACATATATTGCACATCTGTATGGGGCTTTATTAGCTACTGGCATGTAATAAATAAAGAATAAAAAATTGTGAAAAATTAAGCTTTATGTCTTTCACTAGTAGAAAACGTGTCTAGGGAATCTAAAAAAATAATGTATAAGTACTAAAATTCTCTCTGGAAGGAGAAAAGACACATAACTCCTTTTCAGTTAACAAGACCTGAAATTAGCCATTTGGATATTTAGGGTGTCACAAATATACAATCAAATCTTTCATTCAATCATCCACTTATAATGTATCAGGGAGTCTGCATAATGGTATCCATGGCACAGACAAGAAAGGTTGAGATGAATAAGAGCTCATTTGCAGTTAAAGCAACAGACACTGAAATAACCTGTTCAACACAGGTTTGAAAGCCTGAGTGTA
Organism: Pseudamia nigra; assembly: GCA_029823295.1. Lineage (NCBI taxonomy): Eukaryota > Metazoa > Chordata > Actinopteri > Kurtiformes > Apogonidae > Pseudamia > Pseudamia nigra. The sequence goes on along the minus strand of JAQQAE010011234.1, from coordinate 11,165 downwards.
CAAACATGGTGGACTGAAGCATCCCTGAAATTTAAAATACTCAATGCATTATACTTAAATCTTGGCCGCCACCTCCACAAATTAACCTAATTTTTTCAGAATAAAGTAGCAAACAAGGTGAAAATCATGTGTCTGCTAACACTTCTCTGCCGAAACTCTGACGAGATATGATGACTCTACGTACATGACTAGTTGTAGTTTTTATACGTAATTACCTATTTTGACAGACTTACATGGTATTTCAACAGTCCTATTATAAATGTTGACTTTCTCAGCTTGTACCTTTTAAGCTGACAAGTATCAGCATAAAAGATGGAGTAATTCAGTTATAAATAAGTTTGGTTTCTCTATTTGAAGGATCAAAAGGTAACTTCATTCACTGTATGAGCCACATATATTGTATTATGAGAAGCTCATTTCACTTAACATACTCAGTGAGGCGAGTCTCCAGGTGAGAAATCAGGAACTCTGTGGGAACAACGATGTGGTCAAAGACAATAAAGTCAGTGCAGAGGCTGTAGGCGGAGCAGAGCTCGGTCAGCATCAGATGCAGCTTGTCCACGCTGTGAGTGAGAAGAACATGAGAAAGGAGGAAAGATCTTTAAGGGCTTAGGACAAATATTTGGACAAGACCAGAGTATGGATAAGCTTCTCCCGGACTAACTAGGTGATAAATATGTTGAGAGGAGCAAAAATTATTTCAAACAAAGACAGAGGGGAGGAAAATTAAGAGGTGGGAGAAAAACAGAATTATAGCCATGAAGATTTTACTACGTGGATGAAGCTGTTTAACCCTTGCTCTGCTGTTCATTTACTATACCCTCATAGTCTCAGCGGGTCTAGTTGTAAGTGTCTACCAAATTTGGAAGTGTATATTTTATCATTCATTTCAGAGAGGAGGGACAGTCTATTTTCTGGGTTTTACACTGTTTGTTCATGGATAAAATTATAAAATTACATCCATCTTTTACAACTAAAGGTCATTTTTTAATATTTTCATTTTAATGTTGATTTTAGGAGAAGGTATCTACCTTCAGGGGGAAAAAAGCAATTTAAGGAGTTTTTATTGGTTTTACATTGGGTTGCATTGCACATTATTGCCTAAAGAATAAAATCACCCATAACCACTAAATCTGCTGCATCTAAAATAATTTCTCTGATAAATGATTCTGTCAAAGGCGACTATCTTCTGAGTTTCCATTAGATCATAGCATTGTTTGTATGCATTTTAGCAATTATTCTGGTAACTGGAGAAGAAATACACCATTACATGAGTCATTTTGAAAACGTCACCTACCATCTTGAACTACTTTAAATTAAGCCTCTTATTTTACAAATCCTCCACTGTTAGTAGAGCTTATTTTTACCAGAGTAAGCTCTAATGACATCACACCATAGCTCCAGAAATTAGGGAAGTATCAACCATACTCACATTTTCACATGTCTGTCAGCTCAAACCAGTCATTAAGGAAGCAAGAAAGAGAATTAAGAAAAGAGAAAGGAAGTGATAGAAATAGGGAAACAAAGAGTCTGACTTGGTGGCAACTGTCCGGTCTTTCCTCAGGCTTTCAGCCCCTGGTTTCTCTTTCTGGACCTCTCCCTTCTTTGGCACTGGCTTCTTTTGTTTTCTATGCCGGGCTGCGCTGATGGACTCAGCACAATGTTTGGGCAGCAGCTAATGAGTTATTGAGTGGAGAGAGATGGATGCAGAGAAGCAGAAAAAGACAGAAGAAAAGAGATACTTAATACATACAGCAAATATGCAGTATGATCATAGATAAAAAGATTTTTTGCTTTTTTGGCAACACTCAAAGGTGAACAGTTTCATCATATTTTCCTCAGGGCATTAAAAGAACAACCTTGCATTAATAAGCTGCACAGTCTCAGACATGACTTATTATTTTTTCAGATTTCTCACTGATGCCAAGCTGTGACAGGTATGATTACATATATTTACAGTAGATATTGAGTTTTCCAGAATCCGTCTCTGATAGATAATTAGATTTGAAGCAGACTCAGAATTCACCTGGTCATTGAGGTTACAATGCTCGGCACATATCTCTAAGGTAACACTGCTGGTCTGTTTGGCGATCTGCTCCAGGAAGGTCACACAAAGGCGCAGACTTCTCTTTTTCAGTGCCTCTGCCTGGGCACACAGACAAACACAGTAAATGTATATGTGAATGCACAGCACTGTTTCCAGCAAAGTCGAGTTACTGTCTAAAATTTAAGTTCAGACGGAACAATGTGATGATTTGCTCAACACTAAAACCAAAGTTCCTGAAAACAGTGCAAGTCAGCATATCAAATGCTGAAAATGGAAATGTTTAGTTGTTGCTAGAAAATGATAATAATAATAATAATAATAATAACAATAAGAAGAAGAAGAATGCATTTTATTTATATTGCACTTCACAATTGAAAAAATTGAAAAATATATCAAACTGCCACATAATATAAAACAACAAAACCATAAAACGCATAAACCCTAATATAAACACCTATTTAATTGTAATTGCAGTTACTTACAGTAGGTTGAGTGGCTACACTGATATAGAGACTGCAGAAAAACTGAGTCTCTGAAGTAAGGACTGCATGGTCAAATTGTGCAAGTATTTAAGAATAATGTTTCTCAGCATAAAATTGCAAATAATTGGAGGATTTCATATCCTACAGTTCATAACATCAGAGATTCAGAGAAGAAATCTCTGTACACAAGGAACAAGGCTGAAAACCAGTAGTAGGTGAACATGGTCTTAAGGCCTTCCGATGTCACTGCATTAAAACAGACATGATTCTGTAGTGGACATCACTGCATGGGCTCAGAAGCACTTCCAAAACCACTGTCTATGAACACGTTCTTGCATTATATCCACAAATGACAGTTGAAAGTCAACCATGCAAAGAGGAAAGTCTATCCAAACAAGATTCAGAAATGCTGCTATCTTCAGTGGAACGAGCTAATTTAAGATGTACTGATGTGAAGTGTGGCCTGATGAGGCAAAATATTTAATTCTTTTTGGAAATCATAGATGCTGTATGTTCTGAATTATCATCAGCCTGTTCAAAAGCCAGCACCTGTGATGTGGGTACATTCGCAGACATGACATGGGCAAAATTAATGCTGAACAATACATACAGGTTTTGGGGTAGTCTATGCTGCCAGATAGACAGTATTTCTTTAGAGAAGGTCTTGTCTATTTCAGCAAGATAATTCATATTCAAACAGTGTGGCTCCATGCAAAAGAGTCCAGTTAAACTGGCTTGCCTGCAATCCCGTCTTGTCATGTACTCAAAATGTTGGCCACATTTTAGAACGTAAAATACAGCAAATGCCAAACTGTTGAGTTGCTGAAATCCTACATCAAAGAAGAAGGAGAAAACATTCCACTTTCAGAATTACATCAAGTGCTCTCCTCAATTGGCCAATGCTTAAACAGTGTTATTAAAGCAATAGGTAAGTGGTGAACATAGCCATGGATCAACTTTTTAAAATGTGTTGTTGGCATCAAATTCAAAATGTTTATCAAATTTTCAAAAAACAATGAAATTTCTCAGTTTTGACATGTGACATGTTGTCATTCTGCTCTTTGTTATAAAATATGGTGTTTAAATGTTTTGCAAATCTGACATTCTGTTTCTAGTTACTGTATATTTTACACAGTGACTCAATTTTTTTGGAAACTGAATCATAGAATATATAAAGTCACAGATAAGGGAAAGGGAAACACAAACTTGGCAATCAGAATGAATTATGTTGGTGTTATGATTCTCAAGATTATGTGACAGTCCATGTAGTAACTGGTGTGTAGCCTCCTCTTAACAGTTTAACCAACAGATGACTGAAGACTGACCTCTTCTGGGCAATGAGGGTGTCCACACTGGCTGAAGTGGGAACACACAGAAGGGAAAGACATCAGGTAACGCTTCATTGTCATCTCCTCACTGCTCTGCACAAACATCTTCTCAAAGACACGAGGGTAAAAGCTGCAAACAGAAAATAAAAATATACCAGTCCATTAAAGATGTCAACCTTGCCTTGGAAGACCGAAGATAAAAAGTGACAAGAGCCTGACCAGAATAAGGACACATCAGAGGTTTCTAGCAGCATTTCCTCCAGACTGTCCACCATCCTCGTGTGAAACTGGATCAGGTTCATCACCTTTGCTAAGTCGGGGTAGTCCTTTATGGGAAGGTTAGCCTTATTCACACTTGCGTAGGCCTGAAATAAGATAAACATGCACAGTACATATACACTATGTACTTACACTGATACTTTTACATTCATAATGGAATTGTATGAACCATGTGATTTGACACATTTGTTGATGTGTTACCTGTAATCTCAGCCAGTCCAGTCTAAGTGCTCTCAAATCAAACTCTTCTTTGTTTTCAACTGCAAAACACAATGTAAATGACTGGACTTGATGACAGTTTGATATGTGACATGTGCAAAGAAATGTATTTGAAATAGCCACATGTTATTTTAAACTTCTGAACAGATCTTAATATATGAGCATCTTACATTTCCATTGAATTTATTGTATTGTAAATACATCACTTAAATATCTTTGAAATTTGATTTGCAGTACTTTGTTGTCATTACCTTGCTTGACAGAAAGACCAGACAAGGTTGAAACAAATGAGCTCATCAACACAGACTCCTCTTCTGGACACACATACATGTTCTACAAAGAAGAGAATTCAGCGATTAAAGAAATAGAATGGATACATCAGTGTTGACATTTTCTCTTAGTCTGTGGGTGGCTGTGTCTCAGTAGGTAGAGCTGGTAGTTCATGAACTGGAACACTGGTTGCTCAAGCCCTGGCTGAACCCCGAGTTGCTCCTAGTGAGTGTTGCTGGTGTCTGGGTGTGTCAGTCCTTGTGGGTGAATGGAATAAATTTTCAGGGTAGGGCAGAAATTGACTTGATTAGATTCTGGGAATGATCTGGATTATCATCTGAATTATTCACCATTGTGAAATCAACATTTGTCTTTGTAACACCACAAATAACACCCACAAAATTTAGCCAAAAATATAGGATAACACCATAATAGATTCTATCCAACCACAATGTTTGCTCATATTTCACTCATGTTATTAATTAACTATAAAACACACAGAGAATAGACCTCTGTCAAGGCAGCTCAGTTTCTTTGCATAGCGAGAAGCTACCATTATCATTCGAACCTATGCTCATTTCCCCCATAATGCAATTGCACCCAAAAATAATATTCTTAATTTTTTAGCATCTGAGTGCTTTCTAGTTAATTAATAACATGAGTGAAATATTGCAGTTTTCTGCAATAAAAGAGAGTGATATAATAAAATGAGAAAGTACAGTGTGATCACAAAAAAATGATGAAGACTGCATTTTTGACCTAGACTCAAAAACTGCTGTCTGTGCAGATCTCCGAAGCTCTTCTAGCAGTTTGTTGCAGTTCTCTGTTGCAGTTTGGGCTCTATATGACCTCATTAATAGATGTAAGAGCCCTCCTGGTTTTATATTCTTTAGTAACTCTGTCTTTGGCTTTTAACTCAGTTCAAAATGTTGTCTTTACTGTTTTAATTGTTCTATTGCTTTTGCTGTCTCTTTTGTACTGTCCTGACATCTTGTTTTTACACCATTATATAAATGAACTTGGATTGAGTATCACAGATGTACACCTGTTTTCTGGGCCTAAATGCCTGTAAACTAGAAGCAGCAGTTTAAAAATTCTTCTCTAACTAACTTTTCATTGTCAAGGTTAAAACTGGACAATGAGCTGCAGCAATTTAATGCTCTTAATGCAAATCCAATTAGAAGGATATTTCAGTACTTGATATCACTGAAAATGAAAGCATCTCATTTTTCCAGGGACATCAGACTCTTGAAGATGATCAGAACTCATTAACATGCCAAGATTTTGAGTTAGTAATGGTCAAGAGCCAAAGCATTTTCTAATGCTAATCCTCTTCCCCCCCATAATCTTTTATGTCCCATTTAACTTGAGAAATTGTCTGCACTTAAAACATAATATACTTATTAGTGCACATGCTTCATCTGCATACCTGTATGGTGTCATTGAGCACCAGTGCATCAAACTGTGCTAAGTACTGAACATGGTAACGTTGTACTACATGGTTGAACTTCCTCATTAGGCCTCTTAGCTTCTCCATGTAAAACAGCAACTCAGCCATCTGACTGCAAGAAAAAACAGAAATGAACACCACACACAAAAGCACCACTAATGATATTACCGGTACTGCAGGATTTAACAAATGCACGAAACAATGCATTATAAAGTCACTTCTGAAGATAATCCTAAATTGCAGTTGTAAGCAGAGAAAACCTTCCACTGCTATTTTTTTTTTAATCAGAACAAAGATCACAATGCTCTCTGAATGACTTTGGTGCTATAGTCTCCACACTACACAGTGTTACTTCTACAGCTGTTCAGGTTTTACTTTTGGCATATGGCCTACTTGTCAATGTAGTCTTCAGGTGTCTTTATCTTCGGCATATTCTCAGAGTGTCTGACGAGCCACAGGACCTCATCACGTGAAAATGACAGAGCCATGAAGACAAACAGGGCCTTGGGAATTTGATCGGCACGTAGAGCACAGACAAAAGAGAACAGTCAGGAAAAGGTTTGAGTTAAGATTGGTAAAAGCCATGATTACTATGAAATGAAGGGTCATACAGAAGTATTCCCACTGCTGTCAAACTATTCCCCTGACTCTCAACTCTGTGCAGGATGCAAGATGGAAACCATTTTTTCAAAGTCACATGAGCAGAATTTCATTTCTGAGTGATAAGTGGCAATAATGAGATGATTTATATTCCTGGAGTACCTCTGTTATGGTCATTACTGTGCTTCTACCTTTGGTCCTAGGAGTCCAGGTTCATCCTCCAGAACATTGCATAACTCTTTCAGCGCTCCTCTCAGAAACTGCCTCCTCTCTCTGTGCATAGCCCCGCTGAAAATAGCATGAACCAAATAGAAATGGGAAGTGGGGAATTACAGATCATTCCAAAGTAAGTACTTATCAGTTAATATTTATGATACTGTTGGGATACTGTTTCATCAGACTCACCTGTTCACTATGACATGCTCACGACACTCTTTAATATCTGCAACTCGTTTGCTATATCTGAAATAACATGCAAGTTGAAGTTAAATTAAAGTCATGGTCACTTTTGGCATCAGTGGTCAATAATTCCATAGCTGTTTTTCAGCAATTGTAATTGTAAACATTCATTCATTTTCAACATCTTAATCCTCTCACGGGTTGGGGAGGGCACATATGCCAGACTTGGGGTGAAGGGAGGGTACACTTTACATTCATACTTAGGGTGTATGTTTTTCGGTTGGGAGGAAGCCAGATACCCAAAGTGCAAACTCCCCATGGGGGGCAAACTCTGCACAATGGCTCGTGTTGGATTCAAACCCAGGACCTACCCACTGTACCACTGTGTCACCCCTGCTTTCTTTGTATTCACTATGTAAAAATAAAACAAACATTGTAACCAAACATTTAAGCATTAGGAACTCCATTCATGAGGCTCACAGCATGGGCAGAATATTTACTATGAGTACTGCAGTGCTTTTCAGAGTTTTCATACCCTTTGATGCTGTCGAAGAGTTCCTCAGAGACCTTGTGTATGTTAATTGTTTCATCTCTAGTGAGGGTGAGGTAGAGGCTGCTGCGCATAGCCATCTTCCACAGCTCCTGAGATGCCAAGTTTGTATTCAGGCTGCTGTGACACAACAAGAAGCCGACTACAAGAGGAAAAGTCAGGAACAGTAATTGTATAGGAGCAAGGTAGGTGAAGGACTGCTGTTGGGTGTGTTTGCATCACAGGTATCACAATATGTAGCAGGTCATATCAGTATAGATACAGCATACCGGTAGTTTTGTTTTGTTGACACATTTTATGGGTATTTACAAAACTGAAACATCATTATTCATATCCCCAGTTTATTATTTAGTTATGATTTTCTCTCTTTTTTCTTTTTCATCATTATTTATTTGTTCATTTGGATTATTTATAATTTGTAATTTTTATTCTTTTTCATTTTTGTCCATCTTATTTTGAATATTTTTACTCAATAACAATTTTATTATTGTTCATTTTTTAGCAGTTTACTGATTTCTTGATTTGTTGTAATTTCATTTTTACTCATTTTGTGTAGCTATTGACATTTTTTTGTAAATAAATTGTTTTTTTCTATTTTTGCTAAATTTGTTCTTTAGTGTTTATTTTGCACATTTAATGTTTATTTTTTTATTTATCATTGTGAACACAAGCAGTCAAATTAATACATTAGAATATACAAAACATGCTGGTTATACAATTTTAATGTCAAATTATAAGAAATAAAAATATCAAGAATAAAATGTTTTTTATTGTTGTGATATGTGGATTCTTTTTAAGTTAAAAAAAAATGTGATATTTGGGATTTGAGGAGACGCTACATGTCTATTTTGGATCCTGAGCTGAAGAAGATTGGAAAGCACAAATACAGCATTGTGACTTGTGATGCCCCTACCTTCTTTCACCATAATGCAAATTTATAGTAGTGTTTTCTCATCTGTAATAACACATTGTGGCTGAAACGTGCCACATCTGTGAAAATGTGCAAATGTGTGGTAAACGTTGTATGAGTGTAACTTACTAATGATCCACCGCTCCATCACCTCCATAGACAGGTATTCACATGCCATCTGGAATAAACAACACATTTCAGTGCACATGCAGTTACCGAAGAATAACCAATTGAACTGGAGCCATGAAACGTGTCATTTTATTGTTATGCTACGTTTATACTTTATTTTCATCTTGGAAATCAAATAGATTAGATATGTGGGCCCTATTACATTATTTATTTCAATGCTTTGTCACATTATATTAGTGTTATTAAGTCTTTAGGAGTGTGCATTCTTTCCTTCTGAATGTATTGCATCTCTTACTGACTTGACAGTGGCCTGGAGGTCTGTTTCTGTGCATTTGCCAAGTGACAAAGGCAGGGCTTTAAGGATCATAACACTGCATTGCCAAGACTGAAATGGCTATGTTTAAGATCGTAAAGAGGATGAGAGTGGACGCAGACCAGGAGGAAAATGGAGTTGGATGAAAATGAAAGTTCAAATAGGAGTAAAGGGGCTAAAGAATCACGTCATAATGGGTGCAGAGGGAAAACAGGCCACAGAACTACTAGCCTGCAAAGTGACCTGTGCTTGACCAGGAAAACCAATATGAATTCTGTATGGTAATGGGTTTTCACCACATATTCTTGTTTTTCTGTGCCAAACATCACCATTTCCTCCCTCTGTCTCCGTCTGAGAGATAAATAAAGGAGGGCATGCTCACGGTGTCACAGCAAGCAGAGTCCAACATGACAGCTGGAGAACTCAGCAGACTGAGAAGCTGGGCACTCCGCCACTGCTCTGCTGGCAGGTTTCTGCGAGGGTACACCATCTTCAGAGACAGCAATGCCGTTGTGACAGACTGGAAGAAAGGCACAGAAGGAAATGATGAGAAGACTGTATTGCAGGGGAAATAGCACGTAGTGTTATTTTAGACAAGCGTGAATCCAGATTTATGGATACACTTTTTCTGTCAACACCTGTGAACTAGACAAGGCCAAAATATACAGAATATTTCTTTTTCTGTGTTTAGCGAGCGATAGCTTGACTGAGATGGCACAGATTGCACTGATCCTGATCCAACTTCATGCCGTGTCGTCAGGAAGAAATGAACGAACACAATTTGTGAACCATGACCACATTTCTCACATGAAATGGTTGATAATTTTATTTTAATCTGATGTACAGTAATTTGCAAACGCTTTAGGCACCTTGTTTTTGTTGTTTTAGCAGATTACAATGACCATAAACATGCATTTCTCAATTGCAACAGAACCAGAATACATGTAAACAGGTATTACATTTTCTCCTCAATGAAGTGTTAGTATTGAGTGTTACCTCCCTTTGCACATAAAATGTTTGGAACTATTTGGAACATGAAATTTGAGATCTAATGATTTAAACTAGGTTTCATTCAGCACACTAAACATGGGATTTTGCTGTTTAGTTCTGGTTTGTATGTGTTTACACTGTACACATATTTAATGTATTTTTATTTACAATCCAACCAAAACAACAAACCAAAGGTGGATATGGGCTGCTGTCCACCTCACAGTTGATATTTTTCCAGTCCAAAAACAAATTTAAAACACAGAGCCTTTTCTGTGGCAGGCTCCAGACTTTGGAACAGTCTGCCCCTAAATTTTAGATCTGCACAAACACTAGGGCACTTTAAATCATTGCTCAAGATGCACTTATACTGATTGGTTTTTACCACAGATTGAACTGGAGATTTATTAGTTTTAATTGTTTTACAGGATTGTATTTTAGTCTGTTTGTACTGTTGTAGTTTATATGATTTATTTCTATTTATTGTTTAGTTTGTATTTTAGCATGTAAAGCACATTGTGCAGCATGAGATGTTGCAAATGTGCTCTATAAATAAACTTAACCTTGACATTGATATTTGCAGGTTCTACCCCCTTACTGACTTTCCCATAGTTCCCAACTTTTTTCATTATTGTGCATGTGTATGGTTATTATAAACTTAATAACAAGATAAGTGTTACAGCCGTCTGGCTCAGCACTGCCTCCCCCTGTGTTACTAACTCTTCTGTGTGTCTGTGAGTCAAGTAACATTCGACTGTGCCTGCCCTTGCTCAGGATTGGTGCCCACACCTGCTGCTGGCCATGCCTCTACCATGGTCCCTCTACCCTTATTAGACCAGTGTCACAGTCCACCAGCCAATCAGCTACCAGCAGAACCCGAAGACCAGGGGTGCTCATTACATCAATCGCGGTTGACCGGTCAATTGTGAAGGTAGTGTCGGTAGCTCGCATGACATTAAAAAAAATAGACGTCAGCCTATCATCTATCCCGCCACTTGATTGATTTACAGGGCAGCCAGTCAAATGACATCTAACTTTTTCTGACACTTAGGTCACTGTGCATGCGCAAACAACCTATGTGCAGCAAAACTAACAAGCTAGATACTTCCAATTTTTAGCCCTCGGTTTTTTCTCTTAAACTTAAGAAAGGGTATAAAAATGAGTGGGGGAGCTGGACCAAGTGAGAAGACAAAAACTTATCA